>PVIY010006216.1:0-89031 GCA_004026745.1 Myrmecophaga tridactyla
ACTCAAGCCATTAGGGCACCACGAGTGACTCCTTCTTGCACACAGCCCAGGTACAGTCTGTTATCCTATGCTATTGATGTTTTCCTCCTAAACATCTTGAATCTTTTTATCTCTCTCCAGTCCTTTAGCTCTGATATCAATTTAGGTTTCCAGCACTGAGCCTGTCCATGTCAGGTCTGCTCTAAACCTAAAGTGATGGAAAATAGCAGAGTCCAGATGTACGTATCCAGGGCAGAAGAGAAATTCCTACCCCACAAAGAGGGGGTCCTGGAGTGCTAATACAGACCCTTGAGTCTGGGCTCCTCCCAGGGAAAAGGTGGCTCTTCCCCAACCATAGGGTCTACCTTCCACCCGCCCTGAATGTGGTGGGTATATCTATGAGGAACGAGGGGCTACCGCAGAGCTATGTCCACCAGCTTGTGTTCTTACACTGAGACTCCTTTGCACTGTTTCCTTCCTGGGTCTTCAGTAAACCTAAGCAAAGGCAACTTAAGATGAGTACGAATCATCCTTCGCACTAGCCCTCTAATTCAGACCAGGACTTTCTGGTTTGGTCGAGATCAATCAGATTTTTCTCTTACACTGTTGCAAAAGGCTTCTAAGTTGTCTCCTCTCTTCCCATATCATCCCATTCTGAACTGTCTTAACATTAAAGGCAGGGCGAAGCTTCCAAAACAAAAATTTGATCATATCACTCATCTGCTTAAAACTTTTCCTCGGCTCCCCATTTTTACCTGTGTGTGTTCCAAGCTCTTCAGCATCTTCTGAGTCCTTTGCTCTTCACTCTAGATTCATTTTTAGCCACTACTTTGCCATGCCTTGAATTCTTTACTCTAGCCAGACCAACCAGCGGTACAATGATTTCTCTTGCTTCCAGGATTTTCTCTGAGCAGTCTGTCCTGCCCCTTGAGAGGCAGCTCAGAATCACCTCCTCTGGGAAAGCCTTCTCTGAGGCCACCGGGCTGCACTAGGGGCCCTCCATGCTTATCAGCTTACCCCTCTCCGAGCATCGGCATGCTGCACCAGAGTTACTGTCTCCCTGGGGATAGTGACCTTGTGCATGGCTTACAACGCAGTTGGCATTGAGTGTTGTTGAATGTGTGAAGAAGTGCATGAGGGTGGGCCACGGTGGCTCAGCAGGCAGAGTTCTCCCCTGCCATGCCAGAGACCCGGGTTTGATTCCCGGTGCCTGCCCATGCAAAAAAAAAAGTAAGAAGTGAATGAATTGATGGGTGAGCAGGGAACTGGTTTGTTTTTTAATCTTATGAACCCCATGCATCTTGCAACATATTTTGTTTACCATTTAACCTTGACTGGTAGGATGCTTGGAGTCACATTTTCCATTCTGGTGAAGGACTCAGGAGTTTATGGCAGATATTCAAGGAATTAGGTAAAACTCCTGGCTATTCAACTCACCTTCTTCCTCTCCCCTACCCAAATCCTACTCCTACTTGTTGCTTCTTCATTCATACTGCACTACTATAGTGTATTAGGGTTCTCTAGAGAAACAGAGCCAATAGGAGAGATCTATAAATATGAGATTTATAAAGGTGTCTTATGCAACCATGGGAATGGAAGAGTACAGAATTTGCAGGGCAAGCTGTGAAGCTGGTAGCTCCGATGAAGTGTCTGGACAAACTCCACAGGAGAGGCTCACTGGCTGAAGAAGCAGTGAAAGACCCTCTCTTCTTCCTTAAAAGCCTTCAGCTGATTGAATTATCTCATTGTGGGAGACATGCCTTAGTTGGTCACAGATGTGATCAACCACAGATGCAATCAACAGGCTGATGATTTACTACACCAGCCTTTGGGCTTATCAACCAGTAAGCCATGAAATAGCCTTGTAGCAATGGTCAGGCCAGTGCTTGTCTGACCAGACAACTGGGCATCAACACTTGGCCAAATTGACATCAGAACCTCACCATCAAATATACTATCAGTACATTTTTGCAACTATGTGGGAGTGTACAAGTATTTTTAGAAACAAACTGTTTAACCATTGTGCAAGAGCCAAATGAGCGTCTGTAATCAGTGCCTTATCTTGTCAAGTGTGTAGGAATGGTCTTTCTCAAAGCCTGTGCTCTTATAGATATTTTATGAGTCAGAAAACACTATGTAGATATTACTCATGACTTTTTTCAAAGTCCTGGAAAATCCTGCCCTTTTTTTATGACAGCTCAAAAATTACCTTCTCTATGAAATTTCTGACACCTGGGTTTCCGCAGTCCTTCTGCAGTCCTCCTGTGAACTGTTCTACTGGGCCAGCCTATTGTTATTTATTTAATTTCCCAATTAGGTTGAGTAACTGCCATTCACCTTCATATCCTCAGTAGCTTATCTTAGTCATAAGCACCTACAGGGTTTCAATATAGGACTTTTTAATGAAGAATAAAAAATTAATTGTATAAAGAAAAGGCTGATAATGACAGGGGATGGATGAAAGGGGTTATAGACATGGACCCTTATTACCATTCAAGGTTTTGAAGTGAGTGATTTTTGGCCAGTGCCCTAGTTGTAACAATTACAGACTAATAAGATTTGCCTGTTATAAGTGTCCCATGTGCTTGAGTTCTTGAGAGCCAGCTTGCAATAACCATTATTTCAATTCACTCATTTGTTTTGGTTCCTTCATGCTGAGGACTAGGACACCATTACTTGAAGATAGGGTCATATAATAAAGGGTTGACTGATTCAATGAATATGCATTGGCTGGTGCATCCGTAATATTAGCACAGTCTCGGCACACAGTAGGTCCTCAGTGCATATTTATGGAGGGGATGAATAGAATCAACTCATTTAAAAATAGGAGCTGATTTTCTACTTTGGCTGGCAAATGGATCTGTACAAACGGTAATAAGCTGTCAGACCTGAAAGAGTCTCAGTGTTCTAGTCTGCACCCTCCCCACTAGTTCCAGTTAAACAAAATGGGCCAGAGAAGCCAAGAGATGGGCCTGGGCCACTGGGCCTGCTTTTCACGCCCCATTCGCTCTTCAGCCTGCTCTAGGCTATTTGACCAATTCCATTTCTAAATGACCCATAAAAGACAAATAATTTAATTAATATTACCAACATTTATTGTGCTACCACATCCCAGGTACTCTGATGGGTGCTGGGGAAATAAATAGGAAAAAGACACTGGCTCTGTCCTCGGGGGTTTCAGGGTCTCCAGTTATAAATAAATAATTGCAAGGCAATGGTGAAATCCATGACAGTCAGCACTTTTTTTCTTTTTTTTTTTAATACACTAGGAAAACACTGGCTGGAGGAAAAGATCAGAACTATTGGCTGTCGCACAGGGATTTCAGGAACTCAGATTAGCATTTCCAGTGACAAGGCCCAGGGACCAGGGATGTGAAAAAAGCTAGGGCTGTGTGGCTGAAGCGAAGCAGCTCATGGTCCAGCCACCAGCATTTCCAGGTATCATCTCATTAAATATCAAATCTCTAGTAAGGCATTATTGTCCCTGGTCTGCTCAAGAAAAAAGGGGGGAGGGCGCTTCCAGAGGTTAAGGGATGCCCTTGCCCTTACCTTGGAGAAAAATTCAGGGTGGAGTGCTGCCAGGTGGCCTGAGGGCAGGGCCCAGCACGGGGTGGGAGGAAAGGGTGGGCGGGAGTGCCTGGCTGTGAAGAGGGGCCTCCACCCTCTCAGCCCTGAAGCCCCCAGCAGCTGACTGGGCAGCCTCCCTGCCAGTGCACCAGGGCTAGAGGGGAGCTGGGGTCAGGAAGGGAGCAGAGGGGGGGAGCTGGGGTGGGGGAGGGGAGGGGAGCTGGCCTGCGTGCAGCCCCCTTGTAGGCAGAGCCTGCGGGGTCCCTGCTGGGGCCCGGGAGTGGGAACAGGCTGCTGAGTTGGGGCCAGGGGTGGCCCTCTATGGTGCCAGGGGGTTGAACGCAGGGGTTTTGAGCATTTCCTTTGATTCTCCTTTTAGGATGGAGGACAGCAGGGTTCAGGCGGCTCAGGCTCAGGGTAAGGACACTCTTTGGGGGTTTCTGTCTCAGAATAGAAAAAGTTTCCAACTACTTTCAGGCCAACTGGACTTTGGCAGAGGAAGTCAGTAGGCCCAATTTCAAGGAACCAAACTCCTGCCAATTGGGGCAGAAAAATTGCAGAACGCCCCAGGTGGACTCTTGTCATGCAAATGAGGGAAAGGAGCTGGAAAAGACCTACGCAGGTGGCACATTCACTAGATGGCAGGTGTTTTACAGACACTACCTCACGTAACCTTAAAGTAATCCACTTCACTGGGATTAATCCAGTCATCCATTTTACAGATGAGGAAACTGAAGTTCTCAGAGGCCCAAGGTCACAAACTGAGGAAGCCAGGTTCAGCCTGTGAACCTGTTTTGCCCTGATGGGGCATCTGCACAATTCCCTCCTTTCCCTAGAGAAGCCACACTCCAGGGCAGTTTCCTTACGTTGGAAGCCCAGTCACCTCCCATCTGTAAGGCCCATCTGATTATAAGTGAGTCTGGCTCTCCCTACCTCGAGCATTTGTAGAGTATACTTTTAATCTTAAGAGCAGTCCTATGAGATTATTATCTTTGACAATGTATTCATAAAATAAAATGAGGCCAAAGGAGATGCTTAAAATTATGACAGCTAGCAAACTGAACCGTTTCCCAGGTCGAGTCACGTGCAGTCCATTTTGATTCTCACATCAAGTTCTCCTCACCTCTATAGACCAGTGTTAAAAACCTTGTAAGAGGAAGGGATGTGGCGATTGCTAAGGTCCCTTCTAACCCTCAGTCCTGTGGATTCTGGTTCTTAGAAGGGATCTCTCACATCTGCTGTCTCCCTTTTAGTCTGGGGGTGCCGGAGGCTTAGAGAGGTTTCCCTGCACTCGCACAGCCGGGCTCTGCCACACCTGGGATGCATGGTCTGAACTGTAGGGCTTGTGCTGTGGGGCAGGTTTTTGCTGTTTGGGCTCATCATGCCCCTGATTTTTTTTTTTTTTTTTTTCTTTTTGCACAGGAGCGCCTAATTTTCCTTTAGGACAAGGCTTGCCCTTTTTGGTTTGGGTGGGGCTGCGCATCCCACGCGCTCTAGGTGAACAGGTGCCTCTGGCCTGCTCAAAGTGATGGGCTCACAAATTGATGGGCTCACAGCCTTGGTGCACGTCAGGCTGAGGGCAGCACTGCAGGCTCTTCCCCCCTGCCAGGGGGACGTGCACCTTCAGCTGGGCTGGCTGAAGGCCGGGAGGGCAGCCTGGAGCTCCCGCTCAGCACTGTCACCGCATGAGGGCAGGCGGAGAGGAGCAGCGCCAAGAACGGGAGGCCTGGACTCCTGGACTCTTCAGGAGGTAAGCCAAAGGTTTTTGTTTATCTTAATCCTGCTTGAACAGGATGCATTGGCCCTGGGAACTGAAAGAGTGCTACCCGATATTGTCTCTAGGCTCTGCGGCAGCTGTCTTTCCCCGAGGGGGAGAGAAACAGAAATGCATCTCACTGTTCACAAATAGCTGTCGCATGCATGCTCTCATTTGCTCCCCAGTCACCGCACACATGTGCAGAGTGGGTATTTTTATCTGCATTTCAAAGGTGGGGAAACTGAGGCTCAGAGAAGCTAAATGACAAATGCAGGCCTCAGCTTGGTAAGTGGCAGAGCTGGAACCCAGCTCTTCTGATGCCTAGTCTAAGGCCCTTTGCATGGTGTCTCTCTGGGGGCTCAGACATGTGGCGGGGTGGTCGGGATGTGCCTGGAGCAGGTGCAGGGAAACTGTGTCCCAGGTAAGGTGCAGAGGCAGGGTCCCCAAGGATGAGGTCTGGTGGGTGTTGAAACTCACAGGATTAAATTCCAGTGCCCACCCTATGGGAAAATGGATACTTATCAACTGGAGAAACTTCAAAAACTCTTCATTGTAAGAAGTATGGAAAATGGTTTTGGAGTTGTGTGTGGGGTAATTCACACTCTCTTAGGAGCTATACAAACTCCATCAACTGCGTGGCTAATGGCTAAGAAGCCCGTTTGGCACTGCATCTAAAAGAATAGACATAATTATATCTTAACAGATAAAATGCGTATTCTTATAATCTTATTCACATGCCAGCAGTGGATAGTGATGGGAAGCGAGGAGGCAGTGTCAATGGCGCGTGGCTTTTTTTGCTGTTGGAGCTCCACTTAGGCTCTGGTTCCCAACTGCAATGCCAGTTCCCTTTGTGAAACATGCCTTCTTGAGGTTCACTGTGGTAGTTAGGTTCAGGTGTCAACTTGGCCAGGTGAAGGCACCTGGTTCTGTTGCTGTGGACATGAGCCAAGGTACGTGAACCTCATCTGTTGCTGATTACATCTGCAGTCGGCTAGGAGGCGTGCCTGCTGCAGTGAATGATGTTTGACTTCACTGGCTGGTGCTTAAATGAGAGAGCGCAACGTAGCACAGCCCAAGCAGCTCAGCAGCATTCCTCATCTCAGCACTCGCAGCTCAGCCCAGGCCTTTGGAGATGCAGAAAGAAGTCACCCTGGGGAAAGTTGTTGGAACCCAGAGGCCTGGAGAGAAGGCCAGCAGAGATCACCCTGTGCCTTCCCACATAAGAAAGAACCTCAGTGGAAAGTGAGCTGCCTTTCCTCCGAAGAACTAAAAAAATAAATCCCCTTTTATTAAAAGCCAATCCATTTCTGGTGTGTTGCAGTCCGGCAGCTAGCAAACTAGAACATTCACCAAAAATCATGATGTGATAGAGGGCTGTAAGCTATTTCCTAATAATTTTTTGAGAGAATCCTCACCTGTTTCAACTGACAACATTTTGTATTGACTCTGTCTATTTTGGAACTAGAAATCTGTTCTTGAGTGTGAATTATTACATGTGAGGATGGTAAATGAGGAAGATTTTTATAGTAGTTAGAAAATATGCGCACGTGAATCCACCTTTATAAGCCATCTGTGATTGCAGTGAAAGGGTCTAGATTAAAAATGTTAAACACAAGTTGAAGGCCAGACTGGCAATAAGCAGGTAATGATTTGTAGTATTGACGGGAACCATCTTCTAAGGGAGAAGGTCCAGAATTGAGAGCCAGAGGGGTGAGGCACAAAAGTTGTCCATGTTCAAGAAGGCCACAAGTTGGCCACAATAGTAGATACTCTGTACCTGTCACCCTCACATGTGACAATGACACCCAGCTGAGTGGGTAAAGAGCCCCTAAAATGGGGAGCTTTCCCAGCCTGCTCGCATCCGAGAGTTCCGTGGACAACTCTGATGTTGCAGATGGGTCCAGAGACCTGGGACAACACAGATGTGACTTCCCACCAACGGTGTCTCCCTTCTCTCAGTGCTAGGCGGGTGGCGGCCAGCCTGGCTAGAGCACATGGCTGGTTTTAGGCTCTGTGCTTTCCCTTTCCCTCTCTATCTTCGTTCTGTCCTTTAGATTTATGGGTCTGAGAGAAGAGCCAGAGAGAAGCTTCTGTCTCTATTTCACTTTTGTAATCTGTCCCCCGCTTCCTGTCACGTGCCCAAGAGTGTAAGCTCCTTGTCTCTCTGCAGCCTTAAGACAGTTCCTTGCACATCATTGACCCTCAGTGACTTTTATTAAAAATGAATGGAATCCAGAGTCAGTCTTACCACACTCCTGCTTCTTCTGTTCTCCTGACCTCAACAGAACTGACAATGCAAGGTAGTGTGCGCTGTTTTCCCACTTAAATGTTCACCTCTCTGTCTTTGCTCTTGAAGATCAGGAAGCAATTATATCTTTCCTGCTCTTCCAAGGGCCTGAGCTGCTGATTACATGTTTATTTGGCCATTGAGAAATAAATGTCCATCTCAAGTAGAAACAGCCATTTTCTTGACAGATCTCTAAAGCCTGAATCAATGTAAAGATTCCTCAGTAAGTTTTAAATGCCAATTTATACAAGAAAGCAAATACAAATATTTTTCCAGGGGAAAAAAAAAAGATCTCCCTGGTATGGATTCAAAAAAATACAAATTAAAGCAAATTTCAGGTGCAAATTCCAATTACTAAATTAGGAAACAATACAATAACCATTACTAAATTAGGAAACTTAATGCAATAACCATATATACTGCTGTGTTTGCAGTGAGACCGAGGGATTTCCACAGCTGGCTCGGGAAGCGTTAGAGCAGCGTTCCTCAAAGGTCTCAGCGAGCACCCCTCCAACAATGTAAAACATAGCCCTGCAAATAAGCATTTTTGTCTCATAATCCTTACTCCTGGGATCTTTTTTTCTGAAGGACATATGCAAAAAAAGTTAAAAACTGTCTGTGTGAAGGTGGTGAGGATTTCTAGTGCTGATGAAATCATAGATTACAGGAAAAATTCTTAGAGTGACAGATAAAAGTCATAAATATTTAAATGAGTTACATGTTTCAACATGAATAAATTTCAGCAATACGATGTCAGCAAACAAATGTATGTACAGTATGATGCTATTTAGGAAAAAAAAATTTAATGCCAATTAATACAGATACGCAATATGGCCGATTGCTAGTTCCATGACCATTTGTAAATCAGAGTTAGGCTGGGAAGTTTTGTGAAGTCTTCACAGAGAGAACCAACTCAAAGATATGTCCATCTGAAATCTAACAAGTTATTGGAAAATCCATATAAATCTTTCCTAAAAGCTCTCAAATACTTAGCAGGAGCTTCTCCATTCTTCAAGCACAGGCAAATGTCATCAGATGATCTTTCTGTGTCTCTCACGTTGATTTTCTCCCAGATAAGGTTGGGGACCCTCCTTCCTCTGCATTCTTTAATGTATCTCCAAAACCTGCCCCATGGACTCTCTTTTCATTCGTTCTTACTCAGATTCTGCATTTATTTAATTTTTCTACCACCAGTCAGCCAGCCCTTTCTAAACAAACCACTCAAGCACGCTCCAAAGCCTCTCTTTCCTCCTCCTCATGCATCATCTCAATTTTGTAAATTGGAGGTCCCCAGAGGTGAAATGGCGAAGAAGGAATGCTGAACTGCGGAGGGGCACTGCAGACATAGTGCATTCATTGTTTATTTTTCCTGTGAGTAAAAATAAGTGAAATGTTTATGATCTATTGTTAAGTGAAGCACTTGACACTTTAAAACTCACATTTACTATTGACATGGGTTCCTGACAGGTAACAAGCTTGGCTAGGTAATTGTGTCAAGCCTCCCAGTGAAGCAAATAAAAGGTGAAAGCAGAGGATAAAATATATTAAAAACAAACAAACCAAAAAACAACCAATTTCTCAAAAACATCACATTGTGGAATAGTAAGAAATTATTCAGTGAATATGCAGGCAGAGGTGGGAGCTGAAAAGGGTAAGGAGAGCCCTGAGGTCACTGTCATTTCCCGGGTCTTCCCAATATGAGCATCCACTTGTGTTCACCTCAAAGGGCCCAGGGGCAGCAGACAGAGCTCCAGGCAGGAGTCTAGCTCAAACTGCTGAGACCTTAATGGGGTGCACTCTTCAGCGAGGGCAAATTAAAAAGTTAATCTGTCGTGTGAAAAAAAAAAATTAAAGGGCAGGCCACGGTGGCTCAGTGGCAGAGTTCTCACCTGCCATGCTGGAGACCTGGGTTTGGTTCCTGGTGCCTGCCCATGTAAAAAAAAAAAAAAAAAAAAAATCTGTCTAAACTCCCAACTTTAGGGGAATGCAGTGAAAACTATTTGACCAGAGAAAAGGAAATCAAACCATAAAACAACATATAACCAGAATCTCATTTATATAATAATTTGCAGCCCATATTTACATTAGATACATGGTCAAAAAAACTCAGCCAGTGAGCTTATCCCAGACTGGTTATGTCCTGGGGTGCCAGGAAGAAAAGACACTGCCAGTCTTTTTTTTTTGTGCGTGATATGTACCTTTATCCTGTGCCTCACTGAATTCTTGAAAATTATTTCCCAAGAAAATAAAAATTACTAAGCACACCATAAGCAAGAACTTGTAGGAACAAAAACAAAGGAACCCCTAGGCTTCCTATTAGAATTTCTAGACATAGCCTATGAAAAATCTTTGCTTCATGCAGTGAAGGAAAGTCAAGACAAGCTGGAAAATATTTTCAAGGAACAGAAAACTATAAGGGATGACTGAACAGTTGGAAATTAACTATTTGGAATTTGAGTAAGAAATAAAATAAATAAAATTTTTTAAATTGAAAAATTGTATAGACATTTAACAGCAGTTTGAATAGAACTGAAGTAGGCTGAAGAATAGAAAAGAAAAAGTTAGAATGTGGAACAGCGAGATGAAGAGATGGAAAGCCTGAAACATGGAAGACAGGGTGAGAAGATGAAAAATACATTCGTTAGGAATTCTGAAAGAAAATAAGAGGATGACATGAGATGATGCTTGAAAATGTAATGGCTGAGATTAGAATACAGAGTCTACATGCCAAAGAATGAGAAACAACATACATAAAAAGAAATTAACTCTGAGGTATTTCATTGAAAAACTGTAGAAAATAAAAAACAAAGTGAAAATTTTAAAGGAGCAAGAGGAAAAAAGAAATTACCTTGAAGGGAATGATAGCTTTGCAGCTGGCTTCTCAACAGCAACAATAGAGGTTAGAGGATAATGGAATTTTGAGAAGAAACGAGTGTTAACTAGAACTTCATATGTAGCAGAACATCTTTGGAGAAAAAGCGAAATAAAGACATTTTTAGACTAACAAAAATTGAGTTTGCCACCAGTGAGCCTCATGAAAAGAAATTCTAAATATTGTATATCAGATAAAAATAAAATGAATCCAGAAAGGATAGTTTAGGTATAATAATAAGTGAAGAGAAAAGAAAATGGTTAGTGTATGGGTAATTCTTAATGAACATTGTCCCTATAAAGCAGTAACTTCTTGTGTGGCTTAAAAAAAAATAAAGCAAGACAGAGTTTAAATAAACATCTACAATGAAAAGCTTGGATAATTTCCAAGTTAGAAATGGAGAAAAAATAAAATGTGCAAGATACTCAAGCAATCCCCAAAATGGCAATAATGGAGAGAAAAACGAAACATAGAATAGCAGAAACAAACAGAAAACATGCAATTATAATTACACCAAACCTAAATGGATTACATCCTCTAGTTAAAAGGAAAAAGAATGCCTGCTTTGATAAACAAAATATGCTACATGCTGTTTACAGCAGACATATCTAATAATAAGGCTAAATAACAGTTGAAAGTAAAAAGTTAGAAAAGAGTACACTGGGTAAATTCTAAAGAAAAGAAGACTGTGTGGCTGTCTTAATATAGACAAAGGAAACTTTCAGGCATAAAGCATCGCTAAAAAATCAGGTTGCCATTGAATGAAAAAATATACAAGGGAAATATAATAACTGAAAATTGATCACAGTAATAGCCTCAAAACATATCAAATAAAAACTTACAGGACTCTCAGGAGAAATAGATAATCCCTAAATTATAGCAGTAAATTTTAACACATCTCTCTCTGTCTGTAATTGATAGAAAGAACAAAAAACTGAAAGGGAATGTGCAAAGAAGAAAATACTGGTAGGTTATGTTTGTTTTTTCTTTTAAAACCTTTTTTTGTCCAAATTTAAACTTGTCATCACAACTGAACAAGAAACAGAGGAACTGAGGCGAGGTCTTTCTCCTGCACGACTGTAGAAGTTGAGATTCCCAAACATCTCTGTTTGTCAGTGATTAGGAGCAGAAGAGAGAAGGGGAGAAGAGGGCAGGGGATCAGGAGTTAGCAGCACTTTCTCCAGGTGTTCTGCTTCCTACTTTGCCTAATAACTTTGGTTCTGGAAAGCCCCTCGTGGCAGTTTAAGGTAAACCAAGCCACCTCCCCTGGCAGAGTGCAGCTGATTGTGAGTTCTGTCAACTCTAATCCTGATTCCCGAAGGCAAATGCCCCTGCAAGGAACTGGAATCTAAGGGCTGGTCTCCTCCAGTCTGTGGCAGAGACAAACACGCTTCCAAAGATGTGAAAAATCCCACGTGTTCTAAGTCATTTTGCTTCCTGCCTGGGATGTGAAAAGGGGGCCTTGTTCTCTATGAGGGGTTGTGCAGTTTATTCTGGTATGAGGTAAAGGCACTTTATATTATTTTATTGTCTGTGCAAGATGAGCTGTCACCTCCCAGATTATTACTTAGGAGTCTTACGGTTTTATTTAGTATCTGAAGAACACACCCAGAGGCCACAACAGTTCACTAGAGACTGAAATAACGCCAAGATGAAAAGATGTTTCGTGGTGCCAAGTGAGGTGATGGAAAAAGAAAAAGCCAGACAAGTATGTACACAAAAAATGATGTAGAAAGGGTACCTCTTCTCCAACTTCAGGCAATTGCTTAGAGCTTGCCTTTGCAAAGTGCCTTTCCTACAAACTGCTTCCAAAACCACTTTACAGTTCATAAAAAGCACCATGCTGGCCATTTGTTAGTGTGCAGTTAATAAATCACAGCAGAGGCAGAGGAAAAAATTACACTTAGGAGATGAGACACCTGTCAGCTGTCTGTGCAATGGGGACAGCTTTAAGACCTGGTGCCGGACCTTCCTAGACAATCTGATTTCATCTTTCAGGGTCTTATGCATTTCTTTGAGCAGTAACTGCAAAGGTTGGCTTTTCGATATTTCTCATTCTTTCCCTACCTCCCTGCACCCCTCCCCCCGATTCTCCAATTTATACAGGATGGAGATACCAGGACATGCAACAAATGGCCACCCATTAGGATATTTTAAAGTATATTTAGGCCAAGTGTGAAGGTATGGAGTCACAAGCACATGGTACACCATTTGGGAGAAGGAATTTGACTCAGGGTGAGCAAAGGACACATTCAATCTTGAGCCACTTTTGCCCTAACAAGAAGTCTTAAAACCTCAACCCCCTGTAGCTTGGTTTATCCAGGAGACTGAAATAGAAACTGAATTATTAGTTTCGAAAAGATAGAAGGGAATGTTTCAGCAGATTCTCTACTTAGAGAGCAAGCAATTTTCTCTTCAGTGATTGTGAAATGGGAACAGTAGATGGCAGTGTTGTCCCTATATTGAGGGGAAAAACATTTTTTTTCTAAGAAGCTGGTGAGTGAGGCAGGCATGTTGAAAACCTGAGGTTAACGTGCTGTTTCAGTTGTGTAAGAAATGTTCACATTGTATTCTAGCAGAAGCTAAAGAGATTCCTTCAACTTTTCGGGAACTTCTCGTCTCTGGTGACTCTCAGCAGTATTGGAGTTTCGGTCTCCCACTGCAAGGTGTGACCAGCAGTGTGGGGGTGGGAGGGAACTCCTGCTGACCACAGGCCATTTGCTCGGACCTCCCCATAGCCCCACCAAAAGGAGCAGCAGCAGCAGATGAAAGCCCATCAAATGAGCAGTTTTCGAAACAAGTACCCTGGGCATTTGTTTGAAAGAAACAGTAGATGAATTACAGGGTTGGCAAACTTTATGGATAGCGGAGGCCAGGAATTAAAAAAAAAAAAGCGATGACAATAACGGTCTTAGAGCTAGCCACCATTCATTGAACGTTTACTATGAGTCAGGCACTGTGCCGAATGATTTTAAGCCTGCTATTGTTTGATTCTCAGGAAATCCTGTACGGTAGATACCATTAACCCATTTTATAGATGAGGACACTGGCTTTCAGAAAGTGTAGGTGATTTTCCTGAGGTTTTACAGCTAGTAGATTGGCAAGAATTCTATTTCAAGCCTGACTGACTTTTACTGGCTCCCTTAAAGCTGTAAAAAAGCTGTTTCTGACTTTTCTACTGATAAAGACAAGTTCACTGTTTTCAGAATGAACGTTCAAAATTTTAATAAGGTGAGTATAAATTTCAGAAAAGTAGAAGAAGAAGAAAGCCTTCTGGAGTGAGCGGAAATCATCTTTTTTTTTTAGAACCGCCTATATCCTACCCAAAATAATCAGATCAAATTAACACATACATGCACACACATACACATAAAATACATAAACCTGTACAATTAGAGATGTGGTGTTTTGTCTGTTTGACTTTCGATGATGTTTTTGCCAATTCAAAAGAGCTGTGTGGCAGGAAATCAGTTTTCACAAACTTCCATCTCATATGCCATAAAAATCTCTCTAAGCCATTCTACCCTCATGTGTAAATTCATTTCACAAAACAACCCATCCCACTAGGCAATCACTCTTTTTCTTTTGGCAAATTGGGTTTTATTGTGAGTCTGTAATGTTGCATGACATTAGATACTAACATGCTTTCCTTCTACTCAGAGATTAAAAATAATAATAGATATACACCTAGCCAGTACTGGAAAACTCACTGAAATCTCTGCAGAGAATATCTGTATTTCCTTTGTGAAAAATCAAGTAACCGAGTTCATCTGAACTATCAGCACAATAGGAAAGAATTCTCTGAGCATGCACTTGTGAAGTTAGTTCCATTTTAGATAAGCATGATGATGAAAGCATGAAGAGGTCCTGTGAAAGTTGCTTTTGGCATAGCTTCCCTTTGAGAACTTGGCTTTGATGAATTGGAGAGGCAGAGAAAATCTTCAGACCTGGTCCCTACTTAACATGTGCCATAGTTATGCTTATTAATACGAAGCCGGGCCAACCAGACAGCTTGCCCAGCTTCTTTTACTTATTTCGGGGAGGTCAGTGCGTCTTCATGGGGAGGCACGCGGGTGTCCAGGCCATCACAGGCCCCACACTCACATCTCAGCGCTGCCAAGCTCAAGCCTGCGGGTGTGCTCCAGCCCCCTGGGGCCTTTCTGCAGGCCCGGAAGGAGCCTGCGTGGCCCAGGGCCCTTAGGCTCTGTCCAGGACGTGGGCGCAGGGGAGCAGGCCCCACGTGCATGGACACACTGCCCTTGGGCTCTACCTCAAGTAGGGTGGGCACGCCAGCTTTGTGACCCAGGGAAGAGGCCTGGGCTTGGGAGCTGGCTGGGTCCTGGAGAGGTGAGTGACAGGGCCGTGTCTGGGGGCTCAGTGAGGCTGAGCCCTGGGCCCCGCGGACTGGGTGCCCCCGAGGGGCAGAGGGCACAGAGCGGCTGGGCAGGGGGTCCCGGGCTCCCCAGGAGGGCGACGCTTCTGCAGAAGCCCCGCTTTCTCCGGGGAAAGGGAGGTCACTGCGGGAGCGAGAAGATGGGGAGGTAGGGAAGGCAGGCGGGGAAAGGGTCAAGAGAAGGTTTCTGAGCACAAGCAGGCAGAGGGCAGGGAAGGCCTCGGCCCGGGGCACGGGACCTGGGAGGGGCCCCTGGGGCCCGGGCTTGGTGCCCCGCGTTTTGGAAGGTGGAAGCGCATGTGCTCCCCTGGAACTACCACTGCAAAACAAAACAGAACACCGCGGCCGCAGGGGGTGACATTTGGGTTCCTGGAACCGCTGGTAACAGTTGGGAGCCTCTTTCCTGTGTTGAGCCCCAGAGAAGCCGGGACCCCCATTACCTGTCGGGGGACCACGTGGTGGACCCCTCCCGGGCCTCCGGCCGCCTGCGCTGGCCCCGGGCCTCTCTCAGCTGCTAGTCTGGTCTCCGCCGACACCCCGGGGCCCTTGGCCCTGCTCCCAGGCCTCGGCTCTCCTCCTCCTCCCGCACACAAGCCTGCCTGGGAAGGACTGTGCAGTGCCGGCGCTGACCCCGGGGCGCCTGGCCAGGCCCTGGTCTGGGTGGCGGCTGGCAGATGTCCTACTGCGACGCGGGGCAACACCTGAGCCCGGGAGCCTGTGCTTTCCTCCCCCACAAGGTGCGGGGGGGTTGGGGGCGGGGAGGGAGCTTTGGGTGCGGCAGGCCCTAAGGCCCCCCCAGGGCACGCGGCTCAGCCACCTGACGCCCAGTCACCGAGGGGACGGGGCGTGGCCGGCTGCGGCAGCAATTTCCCCCTCCCCGTCCCTGTCCATCACCAAACGCTTTGGCATGCCAGGCCTCGGGAGGTCATTCCAGGGCCCAGAGCCGATGCCCCATAAAATGAATGCAGTCGGGGTGGGGGACATGGGCAGCGCTGTGGGGGTTCTCTCCCTCCCCCGGAACCCTTCCCTTGCCAGCTGGGCTGGGACCAGAGGCTGACGTTGTCTCCCAGCCTCGGGATGGGTGTCGGAAAGGAGCTGGAGAACAGACAGTGGCCCTAACAGTTTTGAAAGACAGGGTTTTGGGTGTTTTGGGGGTATTTTAGGAAGTAAGAGCCTTTAGCCACAACTTGTGTCCCTATCCCCCCCCAACCCCCCAGGAAAAGGTGCCTCAGGCTGCCAGGGGGAGTTGCTAAGGAGAGGAAGGAATTAAGAGAGACTCGAGTGTTTTTTTATTTTATTTTATTTTATTTGCATGGGCAGGCACGGGGAATGGAACCCGGGTCTCCGGCATGGCAGGTGAGAACTCTGCACTGAGACACATGGTCCTCCCTGGAGTATCCTTGTAGTGACGTTTGCGAAGGGATGCAGGGAGGACTCGCCCTGAGCCTCTGGCTGAGGAGGGACTCACAGGGCACCTGTGACCTGATTGGCCGAGTGGGCCGTGTCAGCTTCCTGGGGCTGCCACACGGGGTGACTTGAAATAAGAGATGTATTGTCTCGGCATTCTGGAGGCTGGAAGCCTGGAGTCGAGTTGTTGAGAGAGTTGGTTCTTTCTGGAGGCCCTGAGGGTGTCGGGTCCCTGCTCTTCTCCCAGCTTCTGGTGGGTCCAGCCATCCTTGGAACTCCTGGCCTGTGGGCGTTCCAGTCGCTTCATGGTGCCATGAGCTCTCCCTGCTTCCCCATGCCCGTGTCCACTCCCTCTTCTTATAAGAACACCAGTGATGGCGCACTTAGGGCTCGCCCTAGTCCATCTTAACTCGGTCATATCTTCAGACACCCTATTTCCAAATGTGGTGATAGTCCCGGGTTATGGGTGGACATGGGTTTTTTGGGGGTACTGTTCAACCCAGTAAAGTAGACTTAGAAAGAAACCCCATGCCCAGTGTGTCGCTTGTGAGGCGAACCAGAGTAGGGGGAGTTCATGGCGTCTCCAGCAGCTCCAACCCATCCCCCGAAGTAGTAAGGGAGAGCACCCCAAAGTACCTGTGACCTCTGATTAGGGCATGGACATTAGCAGAAAGAGAGGGCGGTCAACCACTGGGCACTGGGGCTGCCAGGTTAGGGAGGATATACAGGAGCCTGCCTGGGCCTGACAGATGGAGGCAGGCGGCCCGGCTGTGCCAGGAGATGCCACGCCACAGGCGGAAGGGCGGTGGCAGCTGGCCCAGCAATGGCAGGTGTGTCGGTGGCAGTGGCAGTATCAGCTGAGGACAGCTCAAGACGGGGAAGTGGGCTGTTCTCCTCCTTCCTTGCCATGGCCTTGGGTACACGTCTAGGCTCTCCTCCTTCTCATTCCCAGGGTTGGGAGATGAGTCTGTGGATAATCTTGCTTTTGTATGTGTGCAGTCTTGTATTTGACCAAGTTTAAACCTCAAATATAAAACTCATAAAAGTGGCCGACTTTGCCCGAGAGTTACTTTACTGGATAACGTTTTTCCTGTCCCACGGAATGATACTCCAAGGGAGAAAGTAAGTTTAGTTAAAGAAAAACAGGATCATTTTTTGCATACTTGAGTGCATTTTGAACTGTGCTTTTAATCATAGAAAGCACTTTTGGCTTCTCTCAAACTGGTCTGATCATTTTTCTTCTTCCCCTTCTCAGAAAAAGTATCTGAAGTTTGGAAATTGGCAAAAGAGATCACAGGGTGTGCTTTTAGTGTAGTGCAAGCTTGCACCTTGGGCCGACTTTCTCTTTAATGGTTAATATGTAGATTTTTGTCTGATAGAGATGCAAATACTAATTTTGTGGGGGGGGGGGAGATAACCCCAAAGGTTTTTATTTATGGGTGTGGAGGACTTGAACCCATTTTGTGTTGGATAAGCATTGTTATCCTAATTTTTTTTAATTAAATTACTTAGTTTCCCATGTGCTCTTTGAACCACCTTAGCATCTAATTGATTCCCTCAGAAAATTAATTTCTGAGTTGAGTAATATCTTTGACACTTATTCATGTTCTAATATTTTTGTTTGTTTTATAATTTTTTCAGAAATTATACCTTAACATTTTTTTTTAAATTAAAAAGTTCCTCCTAATCTATCTGGCTCCTCTTTTTAGAATGTGTGTGAGGGTACTTGTCACCCTTTGTCCTTAATTGAATTCCAAGACAGGAAAAGTTCCATATAACACCTAATCCTAACCCTAACCCTAACCCTAAAAGTTCCCTTTAACACCCTGTAGGTGTTGTTATCACCATTTTACCAAAAGAAAACAGGTTCAGAGAAACAAGGGAACTTGCTGGAGTTCAGAGCTAAGGGGTGTCAGAGGTAGGAGCCCAACTTCAGGTGTGCATGTTTCCTGAGTCTTTGCTTTCCCACCATGCCCCACAACCTCTACCTGCTAACCTGAGCCTGACAGCAAGCTGTAGTTCAATAAATCAACCCAGATAGAACCGCCTTTTAGTACACACACACACACACAACCCAATTCCAGGCAAAACAGAACTCAAACCCCATCAAATAATAACTGCCCCTTTCCATTTTTAATTCACAGACAAATAAATGTCCTGTACCAAACTGGTCTCCTCTAAGCCCTGGCCTTGGCGAGCAGTCATACCACCCAAACGATTTCCCCTAAGCGAGAAACCTGGGAGTCATCTTTGACTTCTTCCTGCTAATCCTCTCCTCTGCTATGTGCCAAACAATTAGTCCTTTGAAGTCAGGATATTTCTCAATAAGTCCTTTTCTATATAATTTTTCTCTCAGTGCTTGAGGTTGGTTTTTTGTTTGCATATCACCTAGAACAATTTTGAAAAAAAAAACACAAACCTATATGGCCCACACATATTATCAGGCTGCTCTCTGAAATGTTTCATCATGATTTCAAATAGTTGCAGAGCATGTCATTTACAGCATATTTTGAATACTGGCATTTTAAAAGATAAACATTTCATTACCATTATAACTCTTTAAAATGTATCCAATAAAATCTAAATGCTAGTGATTGATGGCCGTGTATTTAAAAATACATGTTTCTGCAAATGGTGTTGAAACAATCGGATGTCTATATGCCAAAAATAAGAACTTCAGCCCATACCTCATAGCTTACACAAAAAAGTTATGCAATGTGATCATAGACCTAAGTTTAAAACCTAAACTCTCAAATTTCTAGGAGAAAATATAGAAGGAAATCTTTGCAATCTTGAACTAGACAAAGAGATTTTAGATGTGATGCCAAAAGCATAATCCATAAGAGAAGAATTAATAAATTTGATTTTATCAAAATTAAAAATTCCTCAATGAAAAGACTATTAAGAAGATGAAAAACAAGCCACTGATTGAGGGAAAATATTTTCAAATCACTTATCTTGCAAACAGATATACAGAATACATAAGGAACTGTCAAAACTCTATAATAAGAAACAAACAACCCAATAAAAAATGGGCAAATTTTCTGGACCCTTCACAAAATGGTAAGTGAATGGTGAATAATCACTTAAAGATGCTCAATGTCTTTAGGGAAAAGTAATTAAAAACTTTAATGATAAACCTACAACTTCTCCAATAAAAACTATATTAAAAATTATAAGGCAATATCATTATACACCTATCAGAATGATTAAAATCATGAAAAAATAAAAAACAGACAATACTAAGTGCTGGTGTGGTAATGAAGCAACTGGAACTCTCATATGTTGCTGTGTTTATGTAAAATGGTACAGACACTTTGGAAAGTGGTGTGGCAGTTTCTTATAAGGTTAAAAATATATTTACCTCGTGACCCAGCAGTTTCATTTCTGGGTAGTTACCCAAATGAAATGAAAACACAAATTCACACAAAGGGCAGCATGCAGATGTTTATAGCAGTTTTAATCTTAGTCGCCCAAAATTGGAGACAGCCCAAATGCCCTAGATAAACTGGAATACATTTGCATGGTGGAATACTGCTCAGCAATAAAAAGAAATGAAGTATTGTCAAGTGCAATAGAACAGTTGAAATCAGACCCTAAAGGTTGTATGACACCAATTATGACATTTTGGAAAAGACAAAATGATATAGAGGCAATTAGGGGTTGCTGGCGGGATTGGCAGAAGAGTTAACTACAGAGGGACAGCATGTGGGAATTGTGGGGGTGAATGAGCTGTTTGGTATCTTGATTGCGGTGGTACATACATTTTCCAAAATTCACAGAACTATAAACCAAAAAGAATGAAAATTATTGTATATAAATTAAAAATATGAATTGTGTCTACATGTATATGAAGATATTCCTTTTCCTTTTTAAATTTGATTTTCCATAAAATAGAACTTTATTCTAATGTGATATATTTTTATACTTGAAAGTATTTTAGTGATCCGCCCAGTATATTTACTTTGCACAAAATATAGATAACTTAACATTTAAAACATTAACAAACTTTTTGTGTCACTAAGTTCACATGTAATTAAAAAAATGCTGATTAGTGTCATTACTATAATTAATACTAGTGCAACGTTGACCAAAACCACACAAATTATTACAAATCTTGATAATTAATGAGTATACATTTACATAAAAAGCACATTTATATAAAAAATAAAATTTTTTTGGACATATATCTCTTATTAAGATGAATGGGCATCTTGGGTGTTTGTTTTGAATTGCCCCTTTGTTGTATCTCCTCCCTTCTCACCTAAGGGTGTTGTCACCCTGGGACATTACACCATAGCAAGATTCTCAGTGGGTGGGGGGCTTGCCTTTCTTTCTTGGCGTGAGAAAGGGGTGACTGTGGACAAAGAGCCACTGGAAACGGACCAGTCAGTGCAGGCATGTTCTCAGATTGACCAGGTTGGGGAAAGAGAACACGCAGAGGTTGAGGATTTGCCTGCATAGCTCCTGGAAAGGCTCGGCCATCTGCGGTCTTGGAGCTCCACTGTCCTCATCTCTGCTTGGGCCATTTCCGCAGCTTTGTCCTCTAGTTTCCCTGCCTTCATCCTGCCCTGTCTGATTGCCCTCTCCCAGCCACCAGGCTCATCTCTCTGAATGACAAACTTGACCACTTTCCACCTTGACTTGCGAAGTTCACTGCCACACCTCCCCCCACACACAGCACAACACCCTCTTTGTTTACAGTATCCAAGCTCCTTAGCTTGGATATTTTTCATATTCTGGAGAATACCCCACCACACTCGTCTGCCATGCCTGCCATTTTGCCATCTTTCCTTCTGGTCCGAGGCATTTGTGAGCGCGTGCCGTCAGTTTCCCCCCTCTGTGCTCCTGTGCCTGGCAGAGTTCCTGTCACATGACAGGCTTTTGGGGCGCAGCATTAAAGTTGAATGCCAGAGAAACAGAAAGAAGAAGAAAACTATTAGTTCTTTCTGAATCTGCATAAAGTGTTTCATCAGGGAGTAGAGACACAGAGAGAGTGTATACCTATCAGATATTAAGGTTTATAGGACCCTAAAAAGATTGGGCCATTCTGTGTGGAATTTTTATATCCATATGCAAAGGATATGCCAGATGTGGGCTTTGCATTTTCAGGGCTGTAAAGTCCAGTTGGGAGGGGTTCCCGTGTGTGTTCTCTACATTTCTTCACAGAGGGTGGGCTCTAAATATATATTAAATGGCAGCGAATTGCCACAGGGTTAGGCTGGTCTGTTAGTGTTGGCACTTGGGTTAACCATGGAGATGTTAATAATGAAATTCCCTTTTTGAACACAGCCCCTTTTCATCCTCAACATGACATAATGTGGCTTTGAAGTCAATTTTATGAAAAGGGCCACAAAAAGAATGTTAGTGTTATAAAGTTCCAACACCACGTTTCCCCTGAGTGCATCTTTTAACTGTACTTCCATAAAACCTGAGGGCCCTTCCTGCTCCATCCAGGAAGGAAGCCAGTAAAGAGAGCCACCACCATTTGCTTGTAATCTGTACAGCAGTTTCAGGCTCTTTGGAGAGCCTGCCTGCTGTTGCCTGGAGCACAAGTGTAGCTTATGCCACCAGAAGGGGTAAGCAGTCTCGGGGGCAGGGAATTGTAATGAAGTCAAGTGACAGCATCAGTCCCTGACCCTCATGTTGGACTCCAGGAAGGGATGACCACAGAATGCCTTTGGGCTCACGATTTCTGCTCCCCGCGGGGGAGCTCCACTTTTACTTATTGTAAAAATCCATTGGTCTTTATTGAACGTGTCAGCGCCATGGACTCTCCAGATAATGTGACACAGACACATCTGAGCCTTTTGGAAGCCCTGGGGTTTGCTGGCAAGATGAGTAAAGAGAGACCTCAGCAGAGGCAGCCAGGGTCCTGGGGGCCGCCCACCAGCCATTGCCCCCTGACTTCCCTTTGGAGCCAGCATGTGTCGCTGCATGACCCAGAGCTTTGCCAGGTCTCCCAGTCCCTGAGCTCCCCAACAGCCTCAGTGGGCTCAGTGCCAGATCGTGTAAACTGTGTAGATGAAGTGAGTCGAGAAGTTCAGATGGAGAAAATGTGTAGGCTTTTTAACTGAAAGAAGGCCATGCCACAGACAGAGGGAGTCCAGGGAGGTCGTGGGAGGGTCATGGAGAAAGAGCTGAGTGTATATCAGGAGAGTCATAAACGATGCCTCCCTCCTTCCTGCAGCCAGTTGGATATGGTATAATCCTTCACTACTAAAGGCCCCTTGCAGACATCTAAGGGAATAGAGAGACACTCTGGTGTCCGGCTTTGGCCTGGTGGAAGAAAGAGGTAGATCAAGGAAGGGGAATGGGGCGGGGAAGGCGCAGGATTCCAGAGGGTGGAGATGCCTTGCCCCTGACTGCCGGGCTCAGGACTCAGGAGTTCAGGAAGATTCTGCTTTCCCGGGTGGCGGGACTGTCCCCGGTGTGTCCAGTGGCCTGGAGGCCATGGTGACATGTGCTGTGGGCTGGGGTCCTTGGCCTGGGGCAGGCCTGTGCCTGCTGCCAATGTCCCCTTCTGCCCACAGGTTTTCCTTGAGCACAAGGCATAACCCCGTAGAAGTACCTTAGGGACTTCTTCATCCTTCTTCCCATATTCACTCTGGACGCCATGGTGGGAGGCTGAGCCTGGTGAAGGAAGGTCCCAGAAGCGGTGAGCTTTTGAGTTAGGGAACATAAGGCAAGAAACGGGTCGGGAGGGAAAACTGACCCATACGTTTGGTCATATTGGAAGGGACCTTGGGAATGATCTGGACACAGTCCTTTTATTCTACAGATTAGGAAAACAAAACAAGGCGCCACGAAGAGCTCCTTGCCTTGGCCACACGACCAAAGCAGTAGAACTTGAGCGAGAATCCACGCTTAGTGGTTGCTAACTCAGTACGACATCTTCTTCACCAGGCTGTTTTAGCACTTGGGCCATGCTGAGCTGTGTGTGTGTGTGTGTGTGTGCATGCGTGCATGCATGTGCTGCACGTGTGCAAGAGGTGGGAGATGGGTGGGAGCAGGCCCACACACGCAGACCTGCTTGTGGGCTGTCTGACTTCCTGAATCACACGTGCCATCTGTGTGCAATGCACACACCTGGTTCTGGAGCTGGACACACAGACCAGCAGCTGCTTTTTTTGGCCCTTTGTTGCAACTGACCCATTGGTCACCAGCTGCTAGTCACCTTAGAGAATTGTGCACTTCCTTGGAGGAGGTCACTGATTCTTACTACATTTTTGGCCCCTTAGTTGTTGATAGGAGGGACCCAGGCTTGCCCCCACTCTGGACCTATGCATTAGATATGGCTTTGAGGTTGGTGAGCAGTGCAAATCCCTGCTCTGAACAGGGTTGTACTTCTCTGAAGCCCTGCTGTCCACATGCTCGCTCAGACACCCTGGACACCTGACCTGGTCTTACCCAGTTCATTGTCATCATGGGCCTTGCTTGGCACCATCCTTAGGGTCTTATGTCCTCCATGGCCAGACACCCTGTGGACAGATGTGAAAACTAACTTATTAGTTAACACCTGTTACCTATACTCTAAAATCATAGTTTAAAAAATTCTTCTATGACTATTTGTTAGAGATGTTAATGCCCCCCTGGGACAGTTAACACGTGCAGGGCCTCCCTGTGCCACACCTCGATTATGCTGGAGTTCACCAAGGAGTGGCATTTGAATCTTTCCAAACAGTGCTATTGGCTGACCTTGCTGTCATTAGGTCATTAAACACCAGTAACTCTTACCCAGATTCTCTGCACACGCCAAACCGTCAAGCAATTGTTTGTTTTACTGTCCCTCTCTGCTAAAGCATCTGTTGTAAGTGGCATTGCTCCAATCCCACTTAATCAACAAATTAAGCTTTCCCAAGAACAAATAGTGTTTCCTAAAATTCCTTGAACTCCCCTGGCTTCCTCTGGGCCCACTTAGAAGCCGGTTAAAAGCTGAAGGGTAACTCACTCTACCAAAAATGGGTATTCTGAATCTGGCATGGTGGTCTCCCTGGATTACACTTAGGGCAGTGTCCCAAATCCCACAGAGAATGTGAGGTGCAGGTGGGGACTATGAGGACAGGCCTATCCTGTGGGCAGTATTAGATAATGCTCAGAAACGCTGCGTGCTTAAACCTCACATTGTTCCAGTTTATTGTTGGAACTCACAGTAAATACTTCCCAAATTCAACAAAGAATGCGTCATATTTCTCAATATTGACAATTCAGCCTCAATGTCTTTATAAGATGTGCCTTTATAAGTTAATGTGACTTAGGCAAAGCTCCGTCCCCAGGTTCCTCCACCCCCACCCCCTTATTAAAGAGCGTGTTTTTTACACTTCTTTTGCTTTCCAAAATCAGCTCATACTTAAACACAACACTCTCTTTCCTGGTTAGCTTCACTCAATTACACTGCACTTTCCAAGCAGTGATGCTGCTCGGGTGTTGTACTTTAGCTTCTTATTGCATGTGCCTTTTATCGCTGTGCCAAGAATGACAAGAAGAAAAAAAGTGATTCCCTAAATGCTACCCAAAATGAAGTCTTGGAGAATGAAGCCCAATTCCACCTTGATCAGGACTGGTCTACATGCTCCCAGGGCTCATTCTTTGCTTTCTTTGATCAAGGTATAGTTTGGGTGGGGGGTCCCTAGGCAACTTGCTTTTTCTAGGGGGTTTAAGGAGAGAGGGACTGACTTAACTAGAAAAAGGTGCTGACATTTTTCGGTTGGCAGAGATTATGTGCTGTTTGACAGCTTTCCGATACCTGAGGTCTAGAAAAAATTTTGCCGAATCATTGAGTACGTTAATTTTGACACATAACACTAAAGACAGTTGACGGTCACACCAGAAGAATTTGTTCCCCATCTTCTAACCAAGATTTCTACACATGGCGAGATGTGAAGGGAACAATGGGTCATTTGAGTATACTGATCTGAGCATGGAGCCTCACCTGGAGGAAAACCTGCCATGAGAGAGAAATGGACAGATGCCAAGGACTTTCTTTATGCCTGACCCTGTCCAAGGGCTTCCAAATACCTGTTTCATTTAATCCCTGTAGCAAATTGTGGATGTAAATAATATGATCCCAATTGTCTTAGCTGGCCAGGACTGCTGTGACAAATACCACACAAAGGGTTGGCTTGAACAACAAGAATTCATTGGCTCACGGTTTCAGAGGCCAGAGGTCCACAATCAAGGATTTGTCAAGACCATACTTTTTCCTCAAATTCTGCAGCATTTTGGCATTGGTTTGCTGCAATCCTTGGGATTTCTTGGTTTGTAACTCGGACTCTTTTCACATGGTGATGTCCTTGACCTTCTCCTATGGCTTTCTCTTTATAAAGCCTCTAGTTAGGCAGGTTACGGTCTGCCTGATTCAGCCAGACCACACCTAAATAGGATTTTAGAAGATCCTAGTCACAAAGAAGTCCACACCTTAACTGGTAATTCAACTATTCACAAATGAGTTCACAACCCCAGGAACATGGATTAAGATTAAGAGCATGTCTTTTATTGTGACAAATAAATCAATTTACCAGCCTGACTTTGCCACTGAGGAATTTGTGGCTTTCTATGGTAAAATAATTTGCCAAGGGTGGGCCACCGTGGCTCAGTGGCCGAGTTCTCACCTGCCAAGTTGGAGACCCGGGTTCACCTCCCAGTGCCTGCCCATGCAAAAAAAAAAAAAAAAAAGGAAAAAAATTTGCCAAGACCATGGAGCTAGTATTTGTCAGAATTGGACCTTAGATCCTTGTTGTCTAATTCTGAAGACAGTTTTCTCTGTACTTCTTTATACTGTCCAGGTGAGCCCAGATATTAACCACATAAGGTGTCTTCACGGTTGATAGTAACTTTTTTATTGAGTGATAAAGAAAAATTTTTTCAAAGAGGCCCAGAATTTACCCAAGTGAAGCCTGTAATTTCAAATAGATTGTTCCTCACATTAAAAGATAAATTTCAGAAGAAATTTTCATCGTCAGAAACGATGGTGAAGACTCCCCTCTCCACCAAAGGGACATAAAATACACTTTCCCATCCTCTGCCAACCAGGAGAGAATGTTCTTTTAGACCTTGCGATGGACTAAGGGGGGAGTGATATTTTATTTTAGTCAGAGGCGCTTCTTGGGATTGCTGAGGAGTTAATATCATTTTGCATTGGTTTTTCAATGGTTAGCTGTGGGTGGGGAGGGTGGCTGGAAGAAAATCATAAAAACCATTCATGGGTTCAGCAGCAGGTATTCCACCTCCCACAATTTTCCTACCCCTTACCTCCACCCCCACCCCTTCCCCAAAGCAGTTTCCCCTTGCCTTTGGAGGAATCCTTCATTGATGAGCTTCTGAATGTAGTTGGGTCCCCCAGGTCTTCTAAGACACATAAACCAAGGGTTTCTCTTTGAGTTTTTCAGTGATTCCCACTCTCCTTTTGCAGGGATGGAATGCAATGCATGAAGCAGTCTTCAGAGCCCCCATCTAAAAATCTTTTTGGAACAAAAACTCAAAACTTAAAAGAAAAAAAAAAAAAAAAAAACAGCAACACCACAATGGAAAATAGCTTTGTCATCTGTTTCTCGTTATTTTCTTATCTGTTTCTCATCCTTCATTTTGATAGGTGCGGTTTTATTTTTAGACTCTTGGTTTTATGGCTTCAGGGCTCTTACTGCAGTTTTCCACCAGTTTTCACCAACCTTCTCTCAGCAGTATGCTTTTAATGGGGGGGTGTTTGGGTAATTAACCTGACTGTTTGAGTTTAAGTGCTGCTTGGCCCCAGGCTGGGTCTGTGAATAAATCATGTTTGTGGGGAGTGGTAGGTTTTCAAGCAAAGTTTGGGGATTCAGTTGTTTCACTCAGCATCTCCCCTGGGGAAGGTTTTAAAATCTTTGTATTTTGAACCACCCTTGTGGCAGGTCTGATTCATGACTATCCAAAGTAGAGTGAATTTCTCACTATCTAATTGGGAAGAAATTCCTCTTCATTTAGGGAACAGGTTGGTGGGAGAGGGTCCATTTTCCTGCTATTTTAAGAACCACATTTGGAGAAGAGAAATATAATGGGAATCGGAGGCTGTAAGGGATTTGCTAATTGCTGAATTATTAATTTGCTTTCTAATGCGTGTCTTCCTTCTTCCTCATATTATTGGTATATCGCCAGATCTTTCTATTTGCCTTTTTTTCCCCTTCATTTCCTTTGGGAAAGGATTATCCACATGGTGGTGATGTTTTACTGATCCAAATTTCTTGAATGCTCTTTCTTCTTTGACATTTTCTCAGGATGTGGGGCACCAGTTGAGTTGTGGTTTCTTATTTCCAAGGACCTGCTTCCTGCCCCATATGTGGAATGGATGTGTAGAGCAGAGCCAGATTCTGAGAGCAAAGTGCCCCCTGGGTGAAGCTTGTGGTTGGACTTTGTTTGCCTTAGATTTTCTTTGCTCTTTAATGCCCATGCAACTTTCAAATATTATGGAATCCTCACTGGACATGGCAATTGGAGAAAATACTTTTTTCTGTCCATTTATGAGATAATACTGATGATAAAACAGGCTATACTTCAGGGCAACAGCTTCCTGGTAAGCAAAAGTATCCTAATGGGACTCATGTCAACCTGGTGGAAGGGGCAATTAAGTCTCCTGCTTGGAAAAAATGGTATGGTGGTTTCAAATAATTCATCCCAGGAGACGCTTTCCCTTTGCAGAGCTCCTATCAGGGCAGCTACAAAGTGAAGCTGGACCACCCCAGGAGTTGTTGGAGAAATCGAGACCTAAACCAAGGGCTGGTGCCCTAAGGGTGCTTGATTTAGTCTCAGGAAAGAATTCAAGGACTAGTCAGTGTCATGGCCAAATAGTTTAATAAGCTCCATGTGGGGAGTTTTCAGCTGGAGAGCCCCGGGAATTCTTGGTTAGATGCTGGACAGAGAGCCTTGGGAATTCTTGGAGAAGTCTAGACCTGACCTGGGGCTGACTAGTGCCGTGAAGTTTCCAAATTCAGCTGCAGGAAAGTCAGCCGCAGGAAAGGACTGGAAGACTACTCAGTGTGCATGGCCAAAGACCAGCGGTATGCACAGCTCAAAACTTCAATGCATGGTGGGAGTACACGCTGGAAGGGGTGAGCGCGGGTACTCTCCACAGGAGAAGCCCTCTGAGGTCAAGATCCTGCACTATAAGGACTTGGCGGGGCCCTTCCCCCTCTGGCTGTGCTAATAGGGGTGGATGAGCTGCACCTTTTCTACTGGCCTGAAGCTGCTGAATGAGGGCTGGGTGTGTGCGCCAAAAGGAACTTCTTGTTATGGGGTTTAGTGTCACTTCCCCCTCCCTCCTTCCCTATCCTGCCTCGAAAGGGACACACTGAAATTGTGTGGTATTGCCACAGCCTCACTGTTAAATGGCAGTAAGAGCTGTCCCCTTAGATGGCTGTCTTGGTAGACTCCGGAAGCTCCTTATCCGAAGATCATCCATTACTCCTTCCCCCACCCCCCCCTTTTATAACCTATATCAGTTCCATCAACATTGTTGGCTCTACTGCGCGTATATCCAGAAGCAACCCTTTCTACCACCTCTGCTGCATCTCCCAGGTCTTGTCTCCGCCTCCTTGCTGGCGCCCAGCTTTTTGCCCTTTCCTCACAGTGCGGTCCCTCCAGCTGGAGGAGACCTGAACCATCTAGGTTCAATCCCTCCATTACCTGTGGCGCGTCCTGTTTCTCCCAGGCTCTGACTTAACTCTAATCATCTCAATCTCTTTCCCAAGGCCTTAAGCCTCTTCACCCTCCACCTCTCTAGAACCTCTTTCTAACCTTCCCTTTTCACTGCATTTCACTATATTACACTTTTTCCCCTCATGAACATTCCAAGTGCGGTATCAGTTTGAGTCCTCTGCACCGGCTGGTCTCTCTGCCTGCAGTTTCTGCCCCCTCCCCACAGAGTTTTGCATTGCTAGCTTTTAGCAACTCAGTGCTAGCTCCTCGGAAGTATGTACGGTAGCCCTGCCCCAGTCATTCTCCTTGAGTTTCTTCACTGAATTTATAGTCATCATAGTTCTTGTCACTATCTGAGTATTCCTATTTATTTGCTTTTCATTTTATGCCTCTTCTCTAGCATATATGTTATACAATGTTTCCATTTCCAGCGGGACCCTCAGAATTTAAATGCTTGCACATTTCACATTCTTAATATAGTAAATATTTTTGAATGAATAAAGAAAGCAAAAAAGAGTACATATTCAGTAGTACATAATGAAGTCTTAAGCTGCATTTTGTCTTCCACCTTCCTACACTTATTCATTGAAGAATTATTTACCTGCTTACTCTGTGCGAGGCACTGTTCTAGGTCATGCAAACGGAGCCTAAACCAAACATGGTCCTTGCCCGTGACCTTAACAGGTGAGTGGAGGGATCCAGGTGGTAAATACACAAGGTGTTGGATAGACACAGGTGCAGTGGAGAGCGGTAAAGTAGATGAGAATAGGACATGTCTTGGCAGATGGGAGGATTTGCAATTTTAAAAATAAAGGCTTATCGGGAAAGCTACTGGGAGGCTCACATTTGAGCAGGAGACAGTGGCCATCCCTGGGCAGGGAGTCCAGGCCGGCTTGTGCCCACAGGTCTCAGGTAGAAATCCCTCTGGCATTTTTCCAAGGACAACAGGCAGGGCCAGCAGTGGCAGAAGAGGACTGAATGAGGGGAAGAAGATAAGAAAGATCAGTGGAAGCCTACAGATGGGGACACATTACGCGAAGGACCTTATGGGTCATTGTAAGCGCTTTGGTTTTTACTCGGAGGGGCAGAGGAATCTGCTAGAAGGTTTTGCACAGAGAAGTGACCAGACTTACATTTTAAAGGACAACTTTGGCGACAGGGTGGTGGACACACTGCGGATGCCGGGAGGGTGATTCAGGGAAGCCCGCTGAGAAGTTATTGTAAGAATTTTCACGAGAGGTGACAGTGGTTTTAGCCAAGGCGTTGGTGGTGGCAGGGGTAAGAAGTGGGGACATGCTCTTATCTACAGAAGCAGTGTCCACAGGATTTGACGTCGAGTGTGGCAGGAGAGGAGTCAGGATGATGCACAGCTTTTGGGCTGGATGTTCCTAGAGGTCCCATCCAGCCCAATGGTGCCATTTGCACTTGATGTGCGATAGGAATAAATAGCAGGTGGTTGTTCTATAGTTGAGATGTCAGCATGGCAAGGACTCATGAGAGATGCAGTGGGCATCAGGAAATGTGGCCGAGCTGCCCATCTGCACTGTGGGAGCCTGAGAAGCACAAGAGGTCACATTCTTGTAGAATCATCTAATTTGGTGAGATGATTCAATTGCTTTGCTTTATCACAGGGACACTTTGAGTTGGGTAAATGAAAAGATGGCCCTTTTTGTGTTGGCTGTTGAATAGCTTAATGCTGCATTTAACCAGTTACATATCAGATTGCCCCCAAACTTGGTGTCTTATGCAACACACATCTTATTACTCACAGTTTGGAGGATCAGGAGTGTGTGCTGGGCTCAGCTGGATGTTTCTTCCTGGTCATGCTGGATTACTTGTGTGGTGACAGTCATGTGGGGGCTCACCTGAACTGGCTGGTCTAAGATGACTCCAGTCGGCTACAGGTGAGAGAAATTTCCCAGGGAGACTGGGTTCCAAGAGAGGGAGAGAGCAGAGGCTCTAAGGTGACTTGAGGCATCGGAACAGGTGCAGTGCTGCTTCCGTTGCCTTTCATTGTTTAATAAATCACAAGAAAGTCCTCTAAATTCTTCTTGATGGGAGGAACTACACAAATGAATTTGTGCCCAACTTCATCTACTACATGCACATTCTGTGGTTCAGAGAAAGCATGTAGGAATTGCTCATGCAAATTTTGTATTGGCTTCACTCTTGGCTCCTTTGTATGCTTTTATGCATGCTTGCATTTTATTTTACCTTTCCACACTCCTGATTTAGCTTGCTTTCCTTTATATACATTGTGAAATGACTTAATATTGGTATTTAGTATACCATATTATAACTCATAATTGAATTGTTTACCTTGGTATCTGGGATGCACTGTTAGAACTTTGTCCCTAGTTTTGTGTGAATTTCTGTAGTACTTCAAAGCTCTGTAGGAACTCAGTGTTAGTTAGATATTTGAGGTAGCTAATATCTGTCTGTCTGTACCTGGCTAGTACTCTCTCCAGAGACTTCCTCCATCTTCTTTCAGTGAGAAGGCATAGGAAAGAGGGACAAACCACAGGAAATATTACCCCAGTGTGCACTGTAGGTACTCTCTATTCTAGTTTCATTGAGAACATATGAATAGAATGAGTGATTTGATGGACCTTGAGACCTATTCACTGGAGAGACATGAGAGCTATAGAATTAGAGGATTTAGGAAGAAACACATTCTTTGCTTCTTCTGCCAAAGTAACTGGTGATTGAAATAGATCCCATTTTAAAAACGAACAGTGATATCCTCACCAGCTGGAAAATATCTGTCAGGATCAGGTTTCTTGAGGGTTTCTTCTCGCTATATCTCCTTACCTCTAACTACCAAGTCAAATTCCACGACAGCTACTGTTTGGTTAAAGAACAGCTGCCCAAATACTCAGTTGGCTTCTCTGGTCATGGGGCTTCTGAAAAGAGCTTTTTCTAAATATATAAAAGAAATGCATTCTGATATACACGCACAGAGTAAACCTATTGTACAAAAAAATGACAGGATTTGGGTCAGAGCGGGGCAGGTCAAACCATGGCCACAAAAATACTTTGGGTATTGAGTAAAAAATACTCCTCTTGTCATCGTCTCATCAGTACAGCAAACCTTTATTTTGTCTATCTATTTATATTTAAGAGTAGCTCATGGAGAGTTCTAGGAGAGAGATGAGAAATGCTATCTAATTTACTTAAACATTTTTTTAGTTAAAGATATAGGTTTACAGAAAAATCATAAACAATTTCCCCTATACCTCCCTTTGGTTGACACCTTGCATTGGTGTGGTCCCTTTGTTACAACTGATGAAAGAACTACAAATTCATAGTTTATATTAGGTTTACTTTTTCCCATATACTCACCCTATTAGTGTGACGTATTTGTTATAATTCATGAATAAACATTTTTATGCTTGTACTGTTAACTATAGTCCATTGTTTACAAAAGGGTTCATTGTTATACATGCCTATGTTTTATCTTTTCATTTTTATTCTAGTAATTTATAGGTGACCTAACATTTCCCCTTTTAACCACAGTCACATATATAATTCAGTGCTATTAATTACACTCACAATATTGTGCTACCGTTACTAACATCCATTTCTAACATTTTACAATCAACCTAGACATTCCGAACAATGTAAGCATTAATTCTCCATTCTCTACCCCCAGTCCAGCCCCTGGTAACCTGTATTCTAGATTCTAACTCAGTGAGTTGGCTTATTCTAATTATTTCCTATCAGTGAGGTTATACAATATTTGCCCTTTTGTGTCTGACTTCTTTCACTTGGCCTAATGCCTTCAAAGTTCATACATGAAAATGATACATACAGGGTTGCATGCATCAAAACTTAATTCCCTTTTGAGGCTGAATAATATTCTATAGCATGTATATACTACATTTTTTGTTTATCCATTCATCAGTCAATGGACACTTGGGGGTTGCTTCCATCTTTTGGTAATTGTGAAAAATGCTGCTATGAACCTCAGGGTGTGTGCTGGTTTGAAACTGTTGTGTACCCTAGAAAAGCCATGCCCTTTAATCCTGATTCAGTATTTTTGGGTGGCATCTCTTTTGATTAAGTTATTTGCATAGAGATGTGGCCCACCCAATTGTGGGTAGGATCTTTTGATTAGGTGGTTTCAGTGGAGTGTGTCTCTACCCATTCAAGTCGGGTTTGCTTACTGGAATTGTTTAAGAGGGAAACATATTGGAAAAAGCTTCAGAATTGACACAGATAGAGACCTTTGGAGATAAAAAAAAAAAGTAAACGCCCTGGGGAAGCTATTTTGAAACCGCTGTATTCTGAATTACCTTAACCCAACCTGATCAGCTTTGTTCTTATCTCTAAATACCAGGTTATACATATATAAAACAACCTCCCCAAATCCAGAAATAATTACCACTCAGGACTAAATGTGACTGCTATAAGAGCTTACATTGAAGTCCTTTGTTTTCTTATATGTATTTGATAAATGAGACCATACAATATTTGCTCTTTTGTTTTGTTTCTGGCTTATTTTGCCTCACCAAATGTTCACAGTGTTGCATGCTCCACAATTTCATTCCTTCTTGTCGCAGCCCACTATTCATTCATATGCACATGCCATTGTTTGCCAATCTACTTCTCAGTCAGTGCATCCTTCAGCCACCTGCATTCATTAGGCATCACGTATAATGTCCAAAGTCAACAGTCCATCAACATTCTCAATTTTAGATCATTTCATTGTTCCCAAGTGAACAATAACCAATAAACACATCTTCACCAAATAGAAACCTCCCCTTACATCTTAACTCCCTCCCCCCTCTATGTACCACTGGTGTCGCTGTGGTACTGCTGATGTTTTCCTGTTAAACACAGCCCATACCATGCAGTAGCAGTTTTCCCCCATCCCCCAAACTTATAACTCTTTATACAAGATTCATACCTTTGCAGGAGTTCATGCAAGACCTGATTCATATTTGTAGTGTTAATCAGTGGAACACATATGTTTATACAACCCCTTTCAATCATGTTCCCCTTCAATAGGGTAATGTAAATTATAAACTGACTAGAGAACCACCTTCACTTCTATTGCCTTACATTGTAGTTCAACCTCATTAGCTAACTGTTCACCCATCTCTTCTTCCGTGTATCTCTAGGTCCCCTATATCCTGGATTATAACCTCTGATTTTACTTTTACCTTGGTCATAAAAGTGGAATCATACCATATCCTTTTGTGTCTGGCTTATTTCACTCAGCATTATGTCCTCAGGCTTATCCATCTTGTCATGTGCTTCAGGAAGTCATTCTGTCTTACTGCTGCATAATATATTCCATCGTATGTATATACCACATTTTGTTGATCCACTTGTCTGTTGATGGGCATTTGGTTTGTTTCCATCTTTTGGTGGTTGTGAATAATGCTGCTATGAACATTGGTGTGCAAATGCGTGTTTGTGTCATTGCTTTCAGCTCTTCTGGGTATATACCAAGTAGTGCTAATGCTGGGTCATAGGGCAGCTTGATATTTAGTTTCCTAAGGAACCGCCAAACTGTCTTCCATAGATGCTGCACCATCTTACATTCCCACCAGCAGTGCATAAGTGTCCCAGTTTCTCCACATCTTCTCCAACATTTGTAGTTTTCTGTTGGTTTTATAACAGCCATTCTTATAGGTGTGAAGTGGTATCTCATTGTAGTCTTGATCTGCGTTTCCCTTTTAGCTAATGAAAATGAGCATCTTTTCATGCGCCTTTTTTTCCCCTTGTGCTGTTTTTTTTCTTCATGCACTTTTAAGCCATCTGAATTTGCTCTTTGGAAAAATGCCTATTCATATCTTTAGCCCATTTTATAATTGGGTTGGTTGTTGTTCTTTGTTGTTGAGGTGTATGATTTCTTTATACATATAGAAATAATCTAATGTGTGATTTCCAAATATTTTCTCCCATTGATTGGCTGCCTCTTCACCTATTTCACAAAGTCTTTTGAGGCACAATAGCATGTGATTATGAAGAGTTCCCATTTACCTATTTTTTCTTTTGTTGCTTGTGCTTTGGGTATAAAGTTTAGAAGACTATCTCTTATTACTAGGTCTTGAAGATATTTCCCTACATTTTCTTCTAGGAGCTTTATGGTACTGGATCTTATATTTAGGTGTTTGATCTACTTTTAGTTAATTTTTCTATAGGGTGTAAGGTAAAGGTTCTATTTCATTCTTTTGGCGATTGACATTCCAGTTTTCCCATGCCCATTTACTGAAAAGACTCTTTTGTCCCAGTTCAGTGGATTTGGGTGCCTTGTTGAATATCAGTTGACTATAGATTTAGTGGTCTATTTCTGTACTCTCAATTTGATTCCATTGGTCAATACTTCTATTTTTGTGCCAGTACCACCCTGTTTTAACCACTGTGGCTTTATAATAAGTTTTAAAGTCAGGCAGTATTAATCCTCCCACTTTGTCACTTTGTTCTTCTTTTTTAGGATGCTTTTAGCTATTTGGGGTCTCTTTCCCTTCCAGATGAATTTGGTAACTAGCTTTTCCAAGTCTTCAGAGTAAGTTGTTGGAATTTTGATTGGTACTGCATTAAATCTGCGGATCAATTTGGGTAGAATCGACATTTTAACTACATTTAACCTTCCTATCCGTGAGCATGGAATGTCTTTCCACCTATTTAGATCTTTGATTTCTTTTAACAATGTTATGTAGTTTTCTGTGTACAAGTCCTTTACATCCCTAGTTAAGTTCATTCCTAGATACTTGATTCTTCTAGTTGCTATTTTGAATGGATTATTTTCTCAATTGACTTGAGTTTGTTTATTGCTTGTATATAGAAATATTACTAATTTTTGCACATTAATTTTATATCCTGCCACCTTGCTGAATCTGTTTATTAGTTCAGGTAACTTTGCTGTAGATTTCTCCAGATTTTCCAAGTATAGTATCATGCCATCTTCAATTAAGAAAGCTTTACGGGCGGCTGCCGTGGCTCAGCAGGCAGAGCTCCAACCTGCCGTGCTGGAAGTCTGGAGTTCGATCCCTGGTGCCTCCTGCCCATATGCAAATTAAAAAAAAAAAAAAAAGAAAGGCTTACTTTTTCCTTTCCAATTTGGATGTCTTTTATTTCTTTGTCCTCTCTGATTGTTCTAGCTTAGAACTTCTAGTACAATGTTGACTAATAGTGGTGCAGTGGACATCCTTGTTTTGTTCCTGATCTTAGGGGGAAAGCTTTCAGTCTCTCTCCATTGAGTATTATGCTGGTTATGGATTTGTAATATATGCTCTTTATCATATTGAGGAAGTTACCTTTAATTCCTACCTGTAGAAATGTTTTTATTAGAAAAGAATGTTTAATTTTGTCAAATGCTTTTTCAGCATCGAGATGATCATGCGATTTTTCCCTTTAGATTTGTTAATGGGCTGTATTACATTAACTGATTTTCTTGTGTTGAACCATCCTTACATTCCTGGTATAAACCCCACTTGATTATGGTGTCTAATTCTTTTAATGTATCGTTGGATTCAATTTGCTAGTATTTTGTTGAGAATTTTTGTATCTATGTTCATTAGGAAGATTGGTCTGTAGTTTTCCTTTCTTATAGCATCTTTACCTGGTTTTGGTACTAAAGTGATGTTAGCTTTGTAAAATGAGTTAGGTAGTGTTTTAATTTGCCAGCTGCTGGAATGCAATATACCAGAACTGGAACAGCTTTTAAAAAGGGAAATTTAATAAGTTGCAACTTTACAGTTCTAAGGCCATGAAAATGTCCCAACTAAAGAAAATTTATAATAATGTCCAAATTAAGGCACTTACAAGAAGTTATCTTCACTCAAGAAAGGCCGATGAAGTTCACAGTTTCTCTCGCAACAGGAAAGGCACATGGTGAACATGTCTGCTAACTTTCTCTCCAGGTCTCATGACGCTCCCCAGGGGCATTTTCCTTCTTCATCTCCAAATGTCTCTGGCTGTGTGGATTCTACTGATTCTTTCCTCTCTCATTGCTCTGCTGGATTTCCTGGCTCTCTTCAAAATGTTTTCTTCAGATCTTAGAGTGTTGTGGATTTTCCAATTCTCCTCCTGTTGTTGATTTCCAGCTTCATTCCATTATGGTCAGAGAAAATACTTTGTATAATTTCAGTCTTTTAAAATATTTTTAAGGTATACAACTTTAAAATTTATCAGACCATAATTTTTCCAAGCATATATGGAAGACTATTGCTTTTTTGGACATTTTATTTTTGATAATTTTTAAATTATAGAAGTTGTAAGTTTACAGGAAAATAGTACATGAAATACAGAGCTACCATAAATCACCCTATCAGCACCTTGCATTAGTGTGGTACATTTGTAACAATTCATGAAAGAACATCTTTATCATTGTACTATTAACTATAGTTTATCATTTACAATATGGCTCACTGTGATGTACAGTCCTATTTTTTTTTTAAATTTATTATAGTAACATATATACAACCTAAAATTTCCTCTTTAACCACTTTAAAATGTATAATTCAGTGCTGTTAATTCATAATGTTGTACCACCATCACTACCCTCTATGACCAATACTTCACAATCAACCTAAATAGAAATTCTGTACATATTAAGACATCAACTCCCCATTCTCTATCCCCTATTCAACCCCTGGTAACTTATTTTCTAAATTCTAACTCTATGAGTTTGCTTATTATAATTATTTCATACCAGTAAGGTCATACACTATTTGTCCTTTTGTGTCCAGCTTATTTCACTCAGAATAATGTCTTCAGTGTTCATTTGTGTTGTTGCATGTATCAGAACTTCATTCCTTTTTATGATGAATAATATTGCATTGTGTGTATATACCCCATTTTACTTATCCATTCATTGATTGGTAGACACTTGACTTGCTTCCGTCTTTTGGTAATTGTGAATAATGCTGCTCTGAGCATTTGGTATGCCAATATCTATTCAGGTCCAAGCTTTAAAATCTTTTGAGTTTACAGCTAGTAGGGATGGCTGGGTCATGTGGCAATCCTATACTAAATTTTCCTTGGAGCTGTTAAACTGTCTTCCACAGTGTTCATACCACTTTACATTCCCACCAACAATGAATTAGTGTTTCTATTTTCCACATCCTCTCTCACACTTATTTTTTTCTGTTTATTGTTTTAAATAGTAGCAATTCTAGTGAGTGTGAAATGGTATTTCATTGTGGTTTTGCTTTGCATTTCCTAATAGTTAGTGTGGTGTTTTGAAGCTGTATGTATTCCAGAAAAACATGTTCTTAAATGTAATCCATTCCTGTGGGTGTAGGATCTGTTCATGAGGTGACTTCATTTAAAGTATGACAAACCTCATTCAGAATGGGTCTTAATCCTCTTACTGCAGGGAGTGGGGGGCAGGAAGAGAGCACCACAGAAGCAAGAAAGCAGAAGTAAAGGGAGAGACAGCAGACATTGCCATGTACCTTGCTATGTGGCAGAGGAGCCAAGGATCACCAGCAGCTGGTAAAAGGAGAGAAAGCATTGCCTTGATTTAGACATTTTTACAGCCTCAAAACATAAACTAATAAATCCCCATTGCTTAAGCCAGTGCATTATATGGTATCTACTTTAAACAGCCTAGGAAACTAAAACAGCTATGATGTTGAGCATCTTTTCATATACTTTTTGGCCACTTTTATATCATCTTTGGAGAAATGTCCTGTTCAAATATTTTTCCCATTTCTAAAATGGGTCATTTCTTTTTATTGTTGTATTGTAGGATATATGTAAATATATTCTGGACATAACTCTTTATTGGATATGTCCTTCCAAATATTTTCTCCCACTTTTTACTTTCTTGATAAAGCTCTTTGCACAATTTAAAAAATTTTTGATGAGGTCGCATTTATCTATTTTTGTTGTTGTAGTTGCTTGTGCTTATGGTGTAAATTCTAAGAAACCCTTGCCTAACACAAGGTCCTGAAGATGTTTCCCTATGATTTCTTCTAGGAATTTTATAGTTCTAATTCTTATATTAAGGTCTGTGATCCATTTTGAATTGATTTTTGTATATGGTGTGAGGTAGGGGTCTTATCTTCATTTTTTTGCTCATTCTTTTGTGCATGGACATCCAGTTTTCCCAGTACTGTTTGTTGAAGAGACTATTCTTTACCATTGAGTGGACTTTGCACTCTGTAAAAATTAGTTGGCTATAAACTGTAGGGTTGATTTCTGAACCCTCTGTTTGATTCCATTGTTCTGTATGTCTCTCCTTGTGCCTGTACCATGTTTACTGTGGCTTTGTAACATGTTTTAACATCAAGAGGTATGAGTCTTCAAAATTTGTTCTTCTTTTTCTAGATGGCTTTGACTATTTGGGGCCCTTTATGTTTCCAAATAAATTTGATGATTGGCTTCTCCTTTTCTGCAAAGAAGGCTATTGGAATTTTGATTGGGGTTGCACTGAATCTGTAAAGTCACTTTTGGTAGACTTGGCATCTTAACAATATTTAGCCTTCCAATCCATGGACATGGAGTGTCTTTCAATTTATTTAGGCCGTCTTTGATTTATTTTAGCAGACTTTTGCAGTCTTGCAGTTTTCTGTGTACAAGTCCTTTACATACCTGGTTAGATATATTTATTCCTAGATATTTCACTTTTTAGTTGATATTGTAAATGGATTTTTCTTCATTTCTTGTTCATATTGTTCATTAACAGTATAAACTACTGATATTTTCACATTGATCTTGAACCCCACCACTTTTTCTGGACTCATTTATTAGTTCCAGGAGCTTTGTTGTTGATTTTTTTGGTACTTTGTATACATAGGATCATGTTATGTGCAAATAGTGAAAGTTTTCCTTCTCCTTCAGTGTGGAAGCCTTTTATTTCTTTGTCTTAACTAACTGCTCTGGCTAGAACTTCCAGTTCAATGCTGAATAATAATGGTGACAGTGGGCAACTTTGTTTTCTTGATCTCAGAAGGAAAGTTGTTAGTCTTTCACCATTGAGTAGGATGTTAACTTTGTGTTTTTCATATATGCCTTTTCTCATGTTGCAGAAGTTTTCTTCTATTCCTCATTTTCTGAGTGTTTTTATCAAGAAGGGGTGCTGGATCTTGTCATGTGCCTTTTCTGCATCAAATGAGATGATCATTTGCTTTTTTTCTCTCCCTTGTTCTGCTAATGTATTATATCACATTTATTGATTTCCTTATGTTGAACCACCTTTGAATACTTGGGATGAATCTCACTGAGTACAGTGTATACTTCTTTTGATGTTGTGTTGGATTTGGTTTGCTAGTATTTTGTTGATGATTTTTGCATTTATGTTCCTAAGGAATATTGGCCTGTAGTTTTAAAATTGCAAATCCAGGATCATCTTTTTTACTGATCATTTAAAAAAACAATATAATGAGCGGTTTATTTGGGAAGAACTTGAAAAAAAATATATATATATATATGATGAATGAAAATAATAAAATGTTCTAATGTCATGCAAATTAGAACTTGTAGCTTGGAGAAAAGTTTGAAATGACAGGCTCACTTGAAAAGTGCTGTATCTCAAATAATTCAGGTGATGGTGGAGAGAGCATGCTTAACACAGAGAAATCTATGTTAAATGATTTATAAAATGTAGAACATACATAGCCTCAAGATACATAGAAGGAATTTACATAAAACTGCTTTTTAAAATGTAGGTGTGGAAAAATAAATTATTTAAATCGCTGTTATTTTAGATAAGAAATTGAAAATGTGAATGTTGTTAAATTGATGAATAAAACATTATATATAACTTAAAAAGTAGTATTATTTTATACCCATTCCTAAGTTAATATATTCAGTTTGGACCCATACCCAGTCTTTCTCTTTTTAAGTGTCAAATGGGAATATGGGAGCTTATCTTAAATTTAAAGTTATCTCATTTCAGGCATATATGTTATACTTGGTGGCATGATTTGTTTGAGCACTTGTCAGGTGGCAGCTATTGAAAGGAGTCAGAAACTGGGACCAGGAAACACAAATCCTCACCTGGGCTCTTTCTAATGCCACCGTGAATAGACAACTGGGTCTCCCTGGCCCCATACACAGACTGCACGACCTCATCACAGGTCATGGAAATGGCTGGTCTCAGGAGGACTCTGGACTCCTGTGTCACTGGCTGTCCCCTCCACAGTTCTAGAATGAGACTTAAAGGAGGTGAGAAAAGTGGGTGTTTGTAGTTTCTGGACAAGATCTATGCTATAAAATAGAACTGTTTTTACGATCAACAGAGAAAGGGAATTTACAGATAGACAAACTTCGGGAACATGGTTATCTTTCCTCTGTTTTGCTTTTGCTGTAAAACAAATTCAAAGGCTGAGTTAGACACTGTTTTAGTTTCCCAGCTGCTAAAACAAATGCTTTCCATTGAGTAGGCTTAATAAGATAAATGTATTGGCTTGCAGTGTCAGAGGCCAGAAGGCTTCTTTCCTGCAGCGTGGGCGTCTTCCTGCTGGCCGGCAGCCCCGGGGCTCCTTGGCTTTGGTTACATGGCAGTGCACATGGCGGCGCCATCTTTCCCTCCTGGGTTCTGTTGACTTCCCGCTGCTCAGCGTGGCTTCTCCTTTGGTATTCAGTGTCCTTTGCATATAAGGACGCCAGCCACAGGGTATGGAGACTGACCCTCATTCAGTACCCACAGCATATGGAGACCCACCCTCATTCAGCACCCACAGCATACAGAGGCCCCCCTCATTAGTATGGGCCCAGCTTAACTAGTAACAGCTTCAAAGGCCCTTGGGTCACACCCACAGGACAGTGGTCGGGGCTTGGAAATGCCATCTGTGGGGGACATAATTCAATCCCCAACAGACACACAAAGCAGATAAAAACATATTTAAAACAGACACCAGAAAGCATTTTGTTTCTTCTCAGAAAATCACATGTATGTAGCATGGCCCTGGAATCCAAGGTGAATTAAACTTGCAGGTTGCTGGATAAATAATTAGCTGACATAACTGGCATATGGAGAAGCTGGGTCTTTTTAGAAGTGAACTGGTTCTGTTAGGCCAAATGCATTTATTCTCTCAAAAATGTCTTGTGTAATTATTTATTCTACACAAAGCTTCACATACATGGACTCAATCAGTCCATGGAATGGTTTTGCAGACTATTGCAGAAAAAGTAAAGCATGACAGCATGGAAAGAAACCCAATTAATTAATGTGGCTGACAGAAAATGACAGCATTTGATTTATTTCTCTCCTACTCAGCTGGATGATTTCTTCCCTTCTTTGGGCAGTCAGGCATAATCCTCAGGGATCATGAATGGCTCCTTTCATTGGAGTTTTCTTTGGTCCTTTGGGAAAAGTAGAGACCTAGGTCCTGGAAAGGAGAATAGCATGGACAAATAATGGAAGCTGTAACTATGTAGATGTAGCTTTGTCAGTTCCTGGCACCATCATTCAAGGCCCACTGTCCTATCTCTTTCTTGTTTTCCAACATCTACCAATGTTATGACTTTCATCATTTGTCCATGCTATTCCCCTTTCCAGGAAGTCCCTGCCCACTCGCTGCCAGGTATCCAAATCTGCTTCATCTTATAAGGTCCAGCTTTATTCCCACCATTTCCAGAAGGCCTTCTCCAGGAGCTTTACATCTCACCAACCACTTCCTTTTCTACGAGACCAGGCCTTCTGGCTAAGTCCTTCGCTGGGGCCCTTTATCATGTGCCATTTTGCTTTATTTTACCTTATGGGTTTATATTGTTTTTCTGAAGTGCTTGTAAGCTTTTGAAGGGTAAATCTTCTTATGACTGGGTAAGAGATACCCAGCAAACATTTATTTAATCAACTTGTTCCAAACAACAACAACAAAAACTGTGTAACCTATCTCTAGGAAGAAGGTTTTATTGGGTCTTTCCCCCTGTTTTGTGTCTTAGACTGCTCAAAGCAAATACCATGAAATGGGTCAGGTTAAACAATGAGAATTTATTCACTCACAGTTTTGAGGCTGGGAAAATGCACAAATCAAGCATCATCAAGGTGGTGCTTTCTTCCCAAAGATTGGCTGCCAACGATCCTATCACGTGGCAAGGTACATCCACTGTTCCCTCCCAACTCTTCCATGTTTCATTGATTTCAGCTTCTTGTGTCACCAGCTTTCTCTCTCCCTGTCTGAATTTCATTCTAAACACTCCAGTAAGTCTGGAGTACACACATCCTGACTGAGCTGGGCCACACCTTACCTGAAGTTGCCTCATCAAAAGCCCCTACTTACAGTGGGTTCACACCCAGAGGAAAGACTGAGATTTAAGAACATGTTTTTGGGGAATGCCTACAGCTTCAAACCAGCACATTCTCATTCACAGATCCACAGAAGAAGCAGCACCCTCATTCTAGGCATGGACCTGGGGTATCCTCATGGGACACATCCACATTGAATCCAAGCAGCTTTCCCCTCTTCAGTCTGCTCTCATCCTGGGTGAACTCCCTAGAAAGGCACAGAAAAGCAGAACAAATCAAGAAAGCCCTCTGTAAAGAAGGAGAGCTATGTCTAAAACGAACCCTAGGGATGTGTTTAGAGAGCTCCTGGTAAAATCATTCCTTTGGAAACCTCCCACTCCTTGGACTTAGTCCCAACTCCTCTTGGTGGGCCAAAAGTCTGCCTGTGGCGCGTCTGAGGATGCTCCCCCTCCTTTCATTCATTCAGTGAACAAATGGCCTTGGCTCTGTTGGCTAATCCTGCATGACTGAGACACAGGCTCATCCCAGGATGAGTTTCCAGGCGGTAGTGCACAGCCGTGGGTCTTAGGGTCCTGCCTGATGCACCCTCAAGTACAGCCCCGGGGCTCTCAATCCACCCCTGCGTAAGGACCCCTCAGTGCAGAGGTGCTGGGGTTGGGCAGAGTGGGAGCAGGAGGCACAAGCGGGAGCAGGAACCCAGGCAGCTTTTGTGGGCCAAGGGGCTGTCTTTTTGACATGTCTTCGGGTATTGGCCATTCATAGCTCCTACTATTATTTCATTAATGGAACTCACACACATAACAGAAGTTGTCTGGGAAAGGCTGTTAATGGCAACTTTCTCTATAGTTTGTACTAAAAGTCATGTAGAGTTTTCCTTTGGAAAATGTCTCTACTACATCCTGACATTTAATCTGCAGCTCTAATGGGGGTGACTAATAGGAGCTGTTGGTTCTTGGCTTTTTCCAAAGTAAGCCAACTTAATCTAGTAGGTTTTAGGCTCACAGGAAAAGGAGTGGAGGGGGGGGTACAATTAAGCCATACAAGCAACTAGTGTACTTTCCTTAAGCATTCTCAGTAAAACAAATGTGTATGTGTTTTTCAAGTTTTGAAGGTCTGGTTTAAATAAAACATTTAACCCGTTGATACCTGAGGCGCTGGTGTGTGTTTAGAGAAGTGCAGGATTTGGGTGGGGTCCACTCTGTGGCGGCAGCAGCTTGGCGTTCCCGTGGGTACACAAGTCTCTGGTTGAGAAGAGGTTGGGAGCACTTCCACACAGGGTGGGGCAGGCAAACAGAAAGCAGTGCTTGAATCGTGCTTGGACAACATTTCTGGACTCAGCATGAGCCAAAACCATGGGAACTGGCCTATATCCTCAGGGTTTAACAGAGATCCAAATAGGCTCACCATGCCGTGGAGATATGAATAGACCCAGACTGCACCCAGGCAGTCCAGTTCCTGGTTGGTCTCAGCTCGCTGGAAACCAGCAGCAACTAGCTGTGTTACAACCCTGGCCTCAGTCTCCTCACTTGTAAATACGAGCAGGTCTCCAAAGGCCTCTCCAGAGCTGAATTCTACGGTGCTGAGTCATCCTCAAAGGCACCATCTTAGGTCCACAACCTCCTTCGTAAGTGGCATACTGGGGCTGCAGTCTGCACCTGACCTGGGCTGATGTGGGCTTCCTTCCTGGGCCACAGTCCAGGATTCTGCCACGTGAGGAGCAGCATGGGGATTCATGTGGCCCTCCCCAAGGTTTCTAGAGATTCCCTGGAGGTGGAAAGCACTTAGAAGACACATTCCAGGTGCCACCTATCCGAATGTGGCCTTGCCCTCCGTAGGGAAGGCGTGATGAATGAGTTTTGCATACTATGCCGACTCAAGGGGTGGTGGCACACTCATAGTGGGGGTGGGGGGATGCTGAAGTCACTAAGGGCTTGCTGTGTGCCGGCCCCTGTGCTAAGTGTGTGACCTGTACTACCTACCTCACTCGATCCTCTCAACCACACCGTGGGGAAATACCCTAGCCTAGGAACCGAGGCTCCGAGATGTGGTATAACTTGTCCAAGGAGCTGGAACTCAAATTTTGGTGTGTCTGATTTGAGGGCTTATTTCTTCTAATTGCAAGCCAAGGCCGCCTCAGTGGTTGAACCGCAGAAGTCAGCGAGCTGTACGTTGCATCTCAGGACACCCCTGTTCTCCATAGTGAAGAGATTTTCAGGAATTAAGGCCAGAAAACCATGGCTTTAGATTTATTTGCAAAAGCAAGCCTGCTAAGCAATGGGGGAGAAGCCAGCCATCCTCTGTAGGCAGACTGGGTGGAGGGTGCAGGCTCGGCTGCCTCCCCCCATCCCTGCGGGCTGGCAGGGAATATTCATCTTTCCCGTCTCTTTAGAAGCCAAAGTTCTTAAAGCTTCTACTTTTTCTTTCTTGCCTTTTTTTAAACATCATGCTATATTCCAGCTTTTCCCAATGGGTTTGTCTTTATCTTTAAACAGCTTCTAGTAACCCCATCTGGCCTTGAAAAATGTGATTTAGACTCTTTCCAACATCTTTGAAGCATGAAAGAAAGTGACCGTTGGAATAAATTATGTATATTCTCTTGTGGACTATTGTGAATTAGGAGTACAAATGGGCCACAAGTGGCATGGGAAGGAATGAATGGAATTAGTTCTTTGGAAGGAGGTTTTTTAAATTTCCAGTCTATAATGGAGGTATATGAAGAATATTCCTGTATTAGCTCGAACCACGTGAAGCTGCCACTTTGTAGGTCAAACCTGGCTAAATACTGGCAATTTCACATGGTTCAACTTAATATAAGAATTCACTTGTTTCCCTTGAAGCGTTGACAATATGAACTTAAAGGTTTATAGGACTCAAATGGACAGATGCCCTATAAGTTTTAGTCGTATTTCCTAGCCCCCCACTCCAAGCCTTTGTTCTGTGAAACAAGGCAATTAAAACAAACTAAAACCTTATTTAGAAGGGAAAGTTTGTTTGGTCCTGTTCGATATTCCTAGATGATTTAAAAGGGCAGATGTTTGAATTTTGTGTAAAACTCTTGTTGTGTCACCGAGTTCTTAAAAATGTTAATTTTAATGTTCATGTGCAAACATGACCACCTTTCATCTACTGCAACTGAGCAGCAAAATTAGCAGGACTAAATTAAAAAAAAAAAAAACCAAATCTAAATGCAAGTGGGAAGAGGGCATTCATGACTGCTGAAGGCCAAATTATTGCTCGTTATTATTAATAAATGCACTCCCTGGGCTTGGTTTCCATGACTGGGCTTCCATTAATTACATGTTAACCTTCTACAAGGTGTTTTATAATTTAGCCAAGGTATTTTCTGAGGGGATAGTTAATGGGAATGACAAAATGGTACAGAAAATAAGTTATCAGAGAGTTGCAAATTAACCCACGCTGTAAGGAGAGCTGCGGTAACGCTACGTGGGACATCAGAACAGGTTCTATTGACATGATCATCTCCTTCTAGTTCAAACTCTTCTCTAGAAAGCTCCTAATGATTTTTTAGCTTCACTGGTAGATTCTCAAACTTCCTCCAGAGCAGGTAAAACTAAACCGAGACTTGTTGCTCAGCATTCAGTTAGCATCGGATTTTGGTTCCAGGTAATTTCATATTACAGTGTGCATGCTGTACCCATAATAGATGCCAGATGAAACTCAATACGCATGCTAGGTTTTAAAGGATGCCCTAAGGCACGTACTTTTCTTACTCCAAGCAGCTAATTTCTGATTGGCAAAGAACAGCATTAAGGTCAGTCCAGTTGCCTTGTTTTCTTATTGCTGGGATGCAGAATTCAAGCACATGCATTTTCAAACCTTATATTGAATTAACTTCCTAGACTCTTGGAAACATTTCTGTGCTCACTTGACCAGTGTATGGAGAGAGTTCATGTTAAAGAACCCGTTCCATCTACTCACCTCTCCACTGAGGAATGCATCTAACACTGCAAGAGATAAGAAGCCTTGGCTTATTTTGGGGAAGATGCATTTGGCCCATAAGCTACGCCTGTTATACACTTGTACTTAAAAGCTCGGGTTTTGGGGACATTTCTAGAGTAAAGAAGGGAGACTATCTAAAAGGTTCCTTGTGGTACCTTAACACGATGCACTCCAATGTCTGTGTGGATGAACCCAAGAAATTCTTGAATGTTTTTGGAAAGGTGAACCCTCCAGAGGCCCAAAATCTATGCGGAAGTGAACTCGCTGCCTTACACACACCCTTCCAGCTGAATGTACCTTCGAGGTGCACTCATCCCCTTACTCTGCTCCCGGACCTCACAACATTCTCGTTTCCCTGTCAGTGTGCCCCACCCTCCACCTCGGTCTCTGTCCAGGTCCCTGCAAGCTAGGGCCCAGTCTCACCCACCCAGACACAACAGGGTCGTGGCCCCATAACACTCACAGCCAGAAAACTACCCCAAAATAAGCTTTATTGCAAGAAAAATGTCATATCTGATACATAGACCTACAAAAACAAACAAAACCAAAACCCATACGTTTTTCCTCACAAACACTTGATTACAAATTTACACTGCTTTTCTTTTCTTGTTATTATCAGCACAAAACACAACAAAAACAAAAGGCCCCGAAAGCCGGGGCATGACTGGTTAAGAATCTTTGGTCAGCAAGAGTGTGAGGGGAACCAGTGGGACTGGCGGTGCGCTTCGGCCATCTCGCATGGGAGGTTTGGTCTCAGGTCCAGGGGCAGGGGCAGGGGCTGGGGTGAGGCGCCTGGAGACGCGCCGTCCTCAGCACGTCCGGGCGCGAAATCGTTTAAAATGACTACAGCAAACTACGCATCAATTCATTGTACAAAACATCTCTCATACACAATAGGCTATGATAAAACGAGGCATATGGTGGATAACTACAGTATTAATGAAAATTCTACAAAAAACGACGACAGATATTCCTCGGCTGCACGGCCTGATTTGTCTGCACATATGGCAATCCTGAAACAGCTGGAACATAATAAATGCACCGTTGGTCTAAGAGAGCACCAAACGCTACAGGGCGCAGGGGTTCCTTTCCCAAGGAACGCCCTTCCCGCGGCTGCCTGCCGAGCCACGAGCAGGCAGCGCGCCCTGTGCGGAGGACGGGGCTGGCGGGCGGCACACGTGGCTCCTTGAGGTTACGACGGGAAGGAAGTACAGTACAGTCTGGCCTGCGACCTTCAGGGTCTCACTAGCAGTCAAGGTATTTTGCTACAGCGGGGTGCCTGGCGAGGTGAAACAGTGTCACACTGAGCTGCCCTGGCTTTGAGCTCCTCCACAGAGGACCTCGTGGCTTTTGCGTCTCTTTTAAAGCAGCCACGACACTGCCCATCCCGCTCTGTGCGGCTTCCTTTCAGTAATCACATGGGTGCCAGTCGGGCCGCTGGCAGGAACCCGAAGGCAACGTCTCTTGACTCTGCTGAATTTTTTTTTTCTTTTTTCTTTTTTTGGAAAAAGCACCTCTAAAAAAAGAAATAGCTCAAATTTATAAATCTAAAGAAAAACAAGTGAGTTTCCCTTTTTTTTTTTGTTTACATAGTTTGTTCATTTCTCCATATATTACTGCATTAAAAATAAATAAACATCTATATTTTTTCTTCTTACTTAGCAACTATAGCAAAATACCCAAAGTGTTACAGACTGCTAACAGGAACAACAAAAAGCTCACATTATTTTTGTGCATTTAGTGCCATATGCTGATCTCTTGAACATTTAGTTTTTTTTTAATATATATATATATATATATATTCTAAAATGGAGTTATATAACAATACAAGAACCATGGCTGCCTTCGTACTCAGATCTTTGGCCATCCCAGAGTTTAAATCATTCCTCCCCGTGAGGTCGGCGTTCCAAAGTCTGGGACCGGGAGGAGAGAAACAAAAGTCTTTCTCTTTTTTTCCCCTCTTTAAATCAGTCACGGACTCCCCCAGCCCTCCCGGAGCTGGTGCAGGGCCTCGGGCCTGGAGCCACGCCCTGAGGGAGGGGCTAGTAGAGCTGAATCTGCAGCCGCATTCTCAGGGCCTCCCCGAGCTCCCCCAGGAGGTAGTTGGCCTCCTTGCTGTCCTCCAGCTGCCTGAGCTCCCTCTTCTTGTACAGCGGGACGCTGGTGACCTCCAGCGTGTACGTGCCGGGCGCGAGCTTCCTCCCGGCCGTGTGCAGGTAGCTGAGCCCGTCCCGCTGGCGGATGCGGAAGGCGCCCGCGCCGCTGCCCCGGGCCACGACGTAGCGCACGTGGTTGCGCAGCGCCTCGAGGGCGGGCACGAGCTCCAGGATGTGCAGCGCGGCCCCGAGGCCCGAGAGGTTGAAATGCATCTGGACCGGGCTGTCCATGGCCACGCTCTCCAGGCTGCCGGGCTCCGCCTGGAGGGGGAGGGGAAAGGACGTGTGAGGGGCTTCCATGGGTGGGTGAGGGGGGGCCTGGGGGTCCCGGGCTCCGGCTCCCTGCGTGTCCCCTACAGGCTGAGGCTGTGAAAGGGGCTGTTGTGAGCTCCCGTCAGCTGGGACAGAAGTTCAGTCGCGCCCAGGCGGCCCTGTAAATCTTTATGATGACTTTTCACTCGGTCTTAACGAGGCGATTCAGGTTACAGGCCTAAGCCTACAGAGATGGCTCACATTTCAGGTTTGTCTGATGGGTGTGCAATGTCACTCTCATAATGTAAAAAGCCAAAAAAAAAAAAACAATTTAGGAAAAGACCTCCATTTCTTTGCTGGAGTGAAAGGAGAAGTGCCATCAGTGCTATCACAGAGGGGATGATCTGCAAAGCGTGCCGAGGCTCCAGTTGTGACCTAGTCTTGGTAAAAGCCAGGGCTGAAGTGCCCAGCCCAGGCAAGGCAGGCCAGAAACAATGCTCTGGGTTCCTATTAAGGAAAAGCTTGGCTAGGGTGGCCCACAAGTATTCCTCAGTGTTTTAGGGGCAGGACTTGACTTGGCGTCTCAATTTTCATATTTAAACATCACTTCAGTACCCCCGTCTGCTTAATGTAAATATAACACTGGCTTATTTATTGTTATAAAATAGAATCATTGACTTTGTGGCTAGAGAAGTCTCATTTCATCAGTAAGGAAACTCAGGCTCAGAAAATTGATGTGAGTTGCCTCACTTGCCCAGCCTGTTGCCAAACCAGCTTTGACCAGGCTTCTCGGTGGGGGGTGGGGGTGGGTGGGTTCTCCGTATATTAATGGAAGAGGGTAGGGAGTGGTTGGCTCATGATTTTTCTGATCTTTGGGGAAATTATTCAACCTTTCTGGGTACTGGATGCTGGAAGAGCTCTGATGGCACTGCATACCTGCCCTTTCCATGCCAGGTACCCTGCTCCAGGCACTCCGGTATAAGTTTTATAACTTCCTTTTTACCGGTGAAGATACTGAGATTGTAGCACGCCCTAAGGTTACACTGCTAAGAAGTGGGTGGCGGGGGAACCAGGGAATGTATAAAAAACCAGGCAGGCTGCGGCACAGCCCTGCAACCAGTCTGCTGAGCTGCCATTAACTCAAAGCAAACACTAGTGGCAGGCAAGTCAGATCTTCCATTCCTTGTAAAACACGCATTATCCAAAGACAAAATTTTTATGGGTGGAACACCGATCTTGGAAGTGAGTCACAAACTACGAGACCCCGAGCTGGCTTAGCTTCTGCAAACAATAATCAGCCTCGTCTACTGTCCATTTATAAAACAGTGGTGGCCAAACTCAAAACAATCTCCTTTCAAGTCCCATCAGAATAACTATTTCCTGGGTGGACATCTGATTGTAGTAAAAAACGAAAACACAAAGAAAGGATTTGAAACTGGGACCCCTAAAGCCCTTCTCAGCCCTTGTGCCCTGAGTTAATTCTTTACTTTTCATTTGCTGGTCTTGACCACCATCCGTGTATCTGTGGGATTTCAAGAGCGTTTTAACTCTGCTGGGGCCTGAAACTACACGCGGGTTTCACGCGGGGTGGGGCTCACTCACAGCTGCGGGCCCCCCGAGGCTTCTCCTCCGCCTGCTGTCCTTCTTGGCATAGCCGTTGATTTTGCACTCGTAGCATGCTTCCGGGGACAGCGCGTTTTCCTCATCCACCTCCGCGTCCAGGGACAGGTACTGCCCTTTGTTAAATCCCATTCCTGAGACACAGTGGCTGTGGGCAGTGAGAAGCAATGTTAGTGGGCTACCTCATTAACCCTGACCACAGTTTTCCAGTGTTAGGGCAGGCGATTCAGAAATAAGCCAACTCTAACCACCCCCCAAGCTTAAAGTGATTTTCTCTTAACATTCAACGTAGGAGATCTGCCCTTACTTAGAAACGGCAAAATTCATTTGAGGGTGAGCCCTGAGCTTCTCCACCTTTCATTCCTAGGGAGACTGAGCCCCTGGGGTGGAGTTAACTGAAGGAGATAAACGGGGAGGATTGATTTCCAAAGGGAAAAGTTGGAGGAGGTTCTCCAGTCCTTGAGCTCGAGTCCTGTTTGCTGCTAGCCACGAAGGCCCCTGCCTGAGAAACTGTCATTGAGTAAAGACGAGCTCTGGTCTAAGTGACCTTCTGTTTCAAGTCACACCACGTGCAGGGCTGGTCGCTGAACGGGGCGGGCAGGGGCCTCAGGGTGTGCCGCCCACAGCGTCCCCAAGACGGCTGTACTGCGACAGTGACCAGCCAGCAGGAGCCTGGGCTCAGCGACACAGGGTGACACCGACGGGGCAATGGAAGAGGCAGGTACGCAGAGAGAGAGGGGCGGGTGCCTTCCTCGGGATGCTGGACTGGCACCTGCCAAAACGGGCAGAGGGAGAGCCTGAAGCAAGCCTGTCTCCACTCCCAGCTCCCAACAAGCGAGCCGCCCCTTCAACACACCCGCCCCTAATCCTGGCTGCGAGGCTGCTGTGTGTGTGTGTGTGTGTGCGCGCGCGGCGGGCGACCTCACCCTTGTCCGACCCGGTAGTAGCCGGGCGGGCAGCGGCACAGGTAGCCCCCCTCCGTGTTGGAGCACCCATAGGTGCACGGGTTCTTGGAGGACGAGCACTCGTTCACGTCATGGCAGGCACTGGAGAACTGGTCGAAGGAGAAGCCCGAGGGGCAGGCGCACTTGTAGCTCCCCAGGGTGTTGTAGCAGGAGGCGGAGCCGCAGGTGCTGGGGTCCGAGCACTCGTTCTCATCTGTCGAGACAGAGGGGCACGCTCGTGGGGGTGGGGGCTGGGGGGGACACCAGAGGCGCGGGGGCCCGTGACGCCGGGGACGCAAGAGCTCCAGGTTGACACTGATTTGCAAAGCAAATGCAATTAAACAGAACAGCAAGGCCTCCTGCATCATGGTTTTAAAAAATGCCTGGGCCTGCCCTTCTAGACTTATGTGAAGGTTTCTGGATACACGGGCAGCCTTCCGGGGACAGACGTTTGCAATCCGTCTACAGAATAACTCGCCTATTCTCTTAAAAACAAGGTTACTTTCAATGCCGACACTGCAGGCAAAACCCAGAGAGAGGCAGAAAGGGGTTGTCAAGGGCGAGGGAATGGTTGCTTAACAGGCACAGGGCTTCTTTCAGAGACGATGAAAATGCTCTGGCAGCAGTTAGTGGCAATAGTTGCATGATTTTGGGAGAATATACTAAAAGCCAGTTATTGCATACTTTTAAAGGGTAAATGATGTGGAATGTGAATTATATCTCCAAAAAAAAGCCTGTATCTCTGTTTGTACCCATTCCCCCAGCAGTTCCCAAAGCCTTCATTATACATGGGGAAAAAGTACATACAAAATCTAAACCCCTGAATGAAGCAAACCGAAATGAACCTCAGTTAACTGAATCTGTTAACCAAGCACAGCACATGAGTGGTGCCAGCCGGCTTCCTCTGCGCTGACATGTGACGGGCATGCCGCTGTAAATGCCAGGCTCCCTCTGTGCTGACACGTGACGGGCATTAGTGATGGGCATGCCGCTGTAAATGCCAGGCAGCAGGTGGGCACATCATTTTATGTTTTAATAAATTCAAAGCCTGGCTGTGCCTTCAGCTTTGGAAAGTACAGTTTTTTGCGCCTGTCTGTTGATATAGAGCCTGTGCCTTGACTCCCAAGGCCTTTATTATAATCCAGCTTTCACCCTGGGCACACATCACATCTGTTCCACGGAATTCTTTCAGATTCCTGCGATTCCATGTGGAGCACAGAATGTCTGTTTACCTAATATATGACAAATGTCTGTGGGGCAGGGCGTCCATTTGTAGCGAGGTGTGCGGCTGGGACGCAGCAGTGATTGGGAAGTGCATATCTGCAGGAGCTCAGGGAGATATGGAAGCTGCCAATGGGGTCTCGGGGAAGACGCCTCCTTGACGGGAAATTAAATTCCCAGGGTAGAGGTTACTGTAGGGTAGATGTTATTAGGTACATTTTTTTATCATGATAAGTATTTCAGAATGAAATCAGATCTGCCAAACATAGAATTCTTAATCACTGCATATAAAATCTGCCGTAATTACCTAATATGTGAAAATTCTTAGCTTTCGATATAGGGAGAAAGTATGTAAATAAATTCTTGGTTACTTGGTTACATATGACATAAATGTAACTGCTGGTTAATTTCCATATACAATAGACTTGGATTTCTGTCACAAAAGCTCATCTGCTTTTATAATTAGATCTGACATTTATATGCAGTGTTTTTACACTAACAGGGAGTCTAAATTAGATCACACTTTAACAAAAGGATTCCACCGTGAAAATAACACCAGACACTGTGTCGGGCAGACAAATTACCAGGCAAATGCAATTAATTGGGTAAATTTCTTTCAAACATACCACATATACAAATATCTTAAAAGGTGTACAATTTTTGTAGGCACCATGATATAATTTGTATTTTGTATGCTATAAATGTACATCATGGTAAAGCTGAGCAGACTTAGTCATTTCACTTGGAAACTATGTGCTTGTAGGAGACATACTTTGCATGGACTCAAGCTTTACTAAGCTATGTTCAAATTATGTTCAAAAGGCCACAGAGGCAATTGGAAGTTCCTAACTAACAAAAGCTTCATAGATTAAGACAGTTTTTCTTTAAATGTCCTAGTTGAGAAAGTTGCCTATGCATGTACAATCTTGGTACCACGATGTTATTTGAAATTAAACTTGATTTTCTTCCTAGTTCACTAAACTGTCACTAGAAATTTCTTTCAAGAAGGCCACAGAGGATAAAATCAGATTAATTTACTTAGTGGCTCACTCACAGTCAGATTCCAACATGGGGGACGGTTTCCACTAGGGAGAAACAGGAAGCACCCTCCCATTTCCCTGCAGGTCTACTGTTCCCTCTTTGCTCAGCTCTGCCAGCGTCTAACATCAAATTGTGGTGGGTGGTGTGTCCAGGAAGTGCAGTGGGATAGAGCTGAGAAATTAGGCTTTTTACGCTAAATAAGGCAGCTGGCTATTCAAATAGAGAATTACATTCTCTCTAATCAATCTCTCCTTAAAAGGAGAATTTCTCCAATTATAACCAACACAAGGAACAAAGCAGAATACGTATGCATGTTACTTTGCACGCATGCCTTTCTGTCTGCAGCTGTCAAGGGTATTTGCTGTAACTAGGTACTTTTTGCAACCTTAAAATACTCTGCATCCTCCACTAAATCTGCATTTTACTGGAGAGCAGAGATGGACTGTCCTCGGTAAGTCCACCCAAATTCCTTTTAGATTTGTATGAGGGCTGGCTGGGTCCTCATTCCTGCAAGTCTAAAGTTGATAATGTTATGTAACTGATAAAAAGCGCTCACTTTGGCAAATGAAGAAGATGTTTCTTGTTACTATCTTCAGAAACTTTACATCTAGCAGAAACTGAAAATTACAGAAGCTCTAGAGAGTTACCTTTTAGATATTAGAGGATGACTTATTATGGGTATTTTCAAACAAGTGTCTTGTATCCTGAACCCCCATGCGTCACTGTTAAGCACAGGTTTTTAAGTTCCAGAATCCAACGGCCATGTGGACAGCTCCACCTTTATTAGTCATTCCTTCTACTCAGAGACCCTCTGAGCTGCCGGGAAACCAGGCGCTTTGTGAGGGGCACTCACCGACACACTGGTTCCACTGGTAGTGCTGGATGTATCCTTGGGGACACCCACAGCGGTAGCCCCCCAGGATGTTCTGGCAGCCGTGCTGGCACCTGTGGTTCCCGTCACACTCGTCGACATCTACAAAAACAATTCCCGCAAAATCTGTACGTGCTGTCTGCTCTGCTGCGCCTCCACATCCTCCAGACAGCGGGTGCCGCCGGGGGGAACCGCGCCCAGGCTGGGGCTCCCCCAAGGGAACCGCGCACAGGCCGGGGTGCCCTCAAGGGAGCCACGCCCAGGCCGGGGCGCCCCCAAGGGAACCACGCCCAGGCTGGGGCACCCCCAAGGGAACCGCGCCCAGGCCTGGCCGCGCCCCAGTCACATGGTGACTGGCAGGCAGTGATTCTTGACTTATTCTGAGACAAGAAACACCTGGTGCCTATGCCATCCACCAGCCCCTGCCATGTCCATGTTCCACATCTCATCTCACATTCAGCCTACCAAACGTGGCAACCACAAATAGCATACATTTTAGGAGACGAGCGGCTTACCTAGGCTTTATTTGGTACAAGATTTTAAGTATATTTGCATCACATATTCCAACAGTGGATTCAAAAGTCCTTGATGCATACTCCCCACTTTAGGAAAGCTAACAGGCACTACAGAGACGCCTAAAAAGTATGATCATTTTGCATGCAAAATGTTTTTATTAATGTTCAAGATGGATTGGATGAGCGCCCTTTTAAGTATCTGAATATGTTATTCTTAGATAAGATGTGGCGTTATTACACAAATGGAATAATTTCGTTGTTCAGATAAGTATACTCTTTTGGAATGAAGCTGAAGCTTTAAAATCTAGCCAAAAGTAGCAAAACAAAATTGGCACACCTGTTGTCTGTCTGACAAATTTACATGGATAACTAATAAATGGCATATTTTGTGGGTGGTATGAGCTGGACTCACAAGTGGCAAGCAGTTGTGGGTTCAGAACACTTTCAAAGTCTCAATGGCATGCAATAAACATGATATAGAATTAAAAGGTTTAAAATAAAATTTTTTGGTTGAAAAATAGATACACATAAAAAGTCCAAGAATTCTAACAAAGAACATGTTAAAATCTGAATAGTTTTTAGAATTGAGTTGAGATGAAAGGATAGCAAAAATAGTATGAAAAGCGTATCTTACAATGTTATATACAAAAGAGGAGAATATAGTCTGACAATCTCTGGCATGCGTATCTTGTAAAATATACTCATCTAATACTTTTATCTTAAGCAAATATTTTCTATGGAAATACTGAAGTATCATATGATGTGTTATTGCTCTTGGGCAGATTCTTATTTTGTTGTCACTTAATTGTTCCTTTATAGGAAATAGCTATAGCAGGATTTGACTTAATGGGAAATGGCCATTGTAGGGAAGAGAATGATAAAAGAGTCTCAGCCCTTATAAGATGGAAACAGTAATTTTCATCAGCATTTTCAGTACATTTCTCCAACTCCCTAATGATACCCTTTCCTTTTACAAAGGAAATGAAATGACCTTTACTCGTTTAGGTATGATGAAACAAAAGTTCACTTTTTTTTTCTAGTATTCTTGTACACCGATGTAAACCATATTAGACATGTTTTTCAGATCAATGATTAGGTCAACAGTTCAGTTATTTTTTTTTTTAAAGTGTATAACCTGAGGATTTCTGTTTCCTCAAATTAAAGTTTCCCTCTGCTCCAAAACAACATATGAAAATTTATGCATAATCAAGAACAGGGTTGTATTTCACTGAATATTTTTGTTTTGGCTTAGCAATTAAAAAAAGAATACATGTTTCTTTATGGATGAAGGGCTTTTGAGCAAATAAACTCACCTTCACAGTTCAATCCAGTGGCATCAAGAGAGAACCCCCTTTGGCATTCGCAGCTGAAGCTTCCAGGGGTGTTCTGACAGATCCCTTTGGCTCCACAAAGTGAAGGCTGAGACCCACATTCGTTGTTGTCTAGGGAAGCACAAAGGAAGGGGAGTGTCAAGCTTTCTAATTATTCCGTGATTTTAACTTCACTACATGATGTGTAGCAATCTGATTTTCATGATTTAAAAGTAGCATTTGAGGGGAATTTATGCCAGAATTTACTGTCACATTAAGAGTAAATGTGGACAGAAAAAGTAAATGTTAAGAGACTGCAAATTAGAATACATTTTGGGGCAAATGTGGACATGATTTTAGGTAATATATATATATACAGGCTGAAAGGCTCTTAATATACATGTCTTCTTACATAAAACAAGTCTAGTATATTACCATGATCTCAATTACAGTGAACCTTTAGGTATATTTTATGTGCATGCACATGATCATATTTAGAATGCACCCAAAAGGCAGCGCTCAGAACATAGCAACTGCACATGCTTGGGTTACAGACGCCCTTTTCCCTTTGCTTATTGACCTTGTGAAAAATAAAAAGTCAATCTCTGAAACATTCCTAATAATCTATATCATTAGCAACTTTGTGGACCCCTTACTAGGAGGCACTGGTTCTAAACATAGCGGGAATAATGGCCCAGTATTTATCACTTTGAGTACAATTTTTCTTCATCTACCCAAAGCCTGTACAACCTGTGACTCAGTCTTACCTATACAAGCAGTGTGATGCTGCGTGAAGCCTGGGGGGCATTTACAGGTGAAACCGCCGAGGGTGTTAACGCAGAGGAACTGGCAGTTATGTTGTTTGGTTTGACATTCATCGAGATCTGAAATTAAAGAGAGGCTGTCAACAACCAGAGCGGTTGTCTGGCCACGCGTCCAATCTCGCAGCCCACGGCTCTCTCACACCTGCTTTGTCTGGATTTTTGCAGGAAGTTTTACAGACTTCCATATGCATTTGGAAAGCAGTATCTCTTCATATACTTAAACAGCAAAAATGCCATGGGCTACTAAGATAGAATGGTTAAGGGCCTGCATTACACAAGGTTTTCTTAAAATAAGAAAGCGAGTATCTGAGCCACAGTGGTTCCCATGAGCTGTTCTCAAAGATTATGGTTTTTACATTTAATGCAATTTTGTCCATGGCTAGTTGCTTATTCCTATTAAAGATGAGATACAATAAAAATCAAACAGAATCTGGAACTTGATGAAGGCTCTAAGACAAACATGAAGTCAGATTTTCCAGACTGAAATGAAAACACCATTATTAATACTAGAGGAAGCAAAGCCTCTATAATGCCAGTCATAAATGATAAGCTTTAGCCTCTACTAATGGAAAACTCCAAATTTGATGTAGGTTACACTGACACTTAAATTGGGAAAATGTAATCAAAATTAATTTACAAAGCAATATAGGATGTAAACAGGACTAATTTATTATTTTATAGCTTAAAAACACATGGTTTAATGCCACTCACTTATAAACCATGTCTAAAATTAAACTGACCTCTATTTTTTGTTCACTAGACAGGTCCAAGAGAATAGCTCCACTTGCTATTATTTTAATTTTATGTATTTCTTGGAAATAAAGCCCCATTTCATTGAGAATAGTCTATATTTCAAACCTTAACAGGACAGGACTTGCTCAGTCCATTAATTTCATAGTGATGAGACTATCATAAACCTGAATATGCGTATAGTAGGACAACTAGTTTATTATCTAATTTAGCTTGGTAAATAATTGCATAAGCAAACCATCTGTTCTACCCATTCACTTTCAACCCTGAGCAGTTAATATGTAATAAAGATAGCTTAGACCAATGAAATTTCAGATAGGCAAGCAAAAAAAAAAATTGTTATTTGTTCCAATCTCTTACACCTCGCCATAATTGCATTTTTTTTAAAAAAAGGTATGTTGCTTGCCATAACAAGCACAATATCATCTTTGAGGGGTTAATTCTCTCCGCCTCCATCATGAGTCCTTTGGTAATAAAATGAATAATAAAATGGCCAATAGGAAGGTGCATCTTAACGAAAGCCATGCAAATGATAAACTCCCCTGCGGTCCAGCATTCGAGGCCAAGGCCATGCTGCAGCGGCCGCTCTCACCTTTACAGGTCTTGCCGTCGTCTTGCAGGACATACCCGCGTGGGCAGGAGCAGCGGTAGCTGCCCTCCGTGTTCTTGCAGATGAAGCTGCAGGGCTTCGGGGACTGGGAGCACTCATCGAGATCTACGCGGAAGGGGTGTGGAGGTTAATCCCCCCATTCAAAGACATAACCAGCCTCTTCCCTCCCTCCCTATTGTCACTTCATCCTTTTCCCTTTTCTTCTGCAACTTAAAATGGAAAACAATCAGAGAGACAATGCACGGACTATTTCTCCTTCAAGTTACACATTGGTTTACTTTGTCGATCCGTTTACAGTCCTTGGATGAAGGCGGCAGTAGCCAGATAACCGCCGGGGTTCAAAATAATCCACCAAATTCTTTATATTAGCTTCTTTGGTTGGCAACTTGGATTACCCAGATCAACTTAAAACCAGAACGGTTTTGTTTTGGACACATGGATGGGATGTGAGAGGTTCCCTTAACTGGTGCTCACCAAGTGTGGACAGCTGCACATCCATGCTGATTCTCCCGGGCCCTCCCTCGTGCCTGCCCCTTGCTCTCTGGCCCAGGCAGTGGCCTCTCTTCTTTGGGTTGGCCTTTATCCCCTCAACCCCTCTGTGATGACGGGACAGGCTGGCTGTGCCACTTGACCAGAATGCACAGCTACTCTCAAGGCAGCCCCTGCCTGCTGCCTCCCTGCTTCCTTCAGTCCAGCACTGGTCCCAGAGCCGGGGTACAGCCAGCCCTGTGGCTCTCACCCCCTGCCCCCACCTCGGAGGCAGCCCCCGCTCATCCTGTGAGTGGTCCCGCGGGGGATGTGCCGTCTCTCTCCTGCGACAGCTCTGACTGGGAGCAGCGTCGCCATTTCCTCTGTTAAGATATACCGACTAACCAAACCCCAACGAATTTAAAAGGGTTGAAATCATACGAAGCATATTCTCTGATCATAGTGGAATTAAACTAAACATCAATAACCAGAAGATAACTGGAAATCTCCACTTGGCAATCGAAGGATGTTCTAAATAATCTGCAGGAAATTAAAAAATATTTTTCACTGGACAAAAAATTAAAATATATTTCAGAAGTTGTCAGATACAGAAGCATTTAGAGGAAAATTTATGCATTTTATTTAATGCTTATGTTAAAAAAGAGAAGGGTTTCAATAATCTAAGCTCCTACCATGGGAAACTAGAAAAGGAGAGGCAAAAATAAATCCAAAGCAAGCAGAAAGAAAAAAAATAAAGAAAAGGACAGATATAAATGAAATTTAAAAAAGAATAGAGAATACAAGTGAACCCTAATCTGGTTCTTTGAAAAGATCAATAAAATTGAAAAAAAAAAAAAAAAAAACGGCTGGTGCCCACGGCAGTGGGAAGCTCCTGGCTGGCAGGCTAGGTGCATTTACCTCCATGCCCTGTCGTCCCTGCCAGGTAACTGGAGGCCCTCTGGCAGTCAGTTTGGCAGTTCTCACTTTTTGTGTCGGGTGAACTGGTTATTGACATTATATAACTGAAAGGAAAACCTTATGAGCTGATAAAATGTGAAGGAGAAGGTAGGCTCGTCTTCTTTAATGCAAACTAAGTTGAAGATTCTGGAAAGACTTCAATAAACTGCCACAGAATAGTGTGGATAAGAAAAAACATTAGCAAAGGAAACTGTACAAATGTAGGTTTTTGTGCTGACATGGTTTTGCGACTGGAAATTGCGGATTATGTTGAGTAAGTATACTTTATGCAAACAAAGGTTGAGGAACAAGTGTAACGCATTCTCTCTGTGTGTGCACAACCACAAATCCACAATCAAAAGGCTTTATCGAAACAAGGACCAAACGTGCATTCATATGTTTAAGACCGCAGTATAAAATGTTGAAAGTATAGTTTTCTCATTTTTGCGTTTCCCTGATAGGAGAAACTTCTGCGAGCTGCATGATGTGGCTCCCCCAGAGCGGGACAAAAGGGCAGCCCCCGGTGGTGCTGAGCATCCTCGTAGTAGGAGCGGTGGTAACACTGCCCTAAAGTGCACATTCCCAGGGCCCAGAATAAAGGACCTCTGCGGACAGCAAGCGGCGGGGGGGGGGGGGAGGCGCTGCCGGGCAACAGGGTGGGTGCCTGCCTTACCTGCGCCAGAGTAAAGGACCTCTGCGGACAGCAAGCGGCTTGGGTGGGGGGGAGGCACTGCCGGGCAACGGGGTGGGTGCCCGCCTTACCTGCGCACGCGGTCCCGCTGAGGTCCGCGCCGTAGCCCACCTTGCAGAAGCAGCGGAACGAGCCCACTGTGTTGACGCACTGGCCGTGCATGCAGAGGTTTGGCAGGACCTTGCACTCATCAATATCTGCGGGCCGGACAGACAGACCAAATGGACATTAGCGCACACGTGCCGGAGAACCACTGGCTAGGAACCAAGGGAAAGGAAGGAACTGAGATGAGACAGCTAGTGACCGATCTTCAGAATCACGCTGGAATACCTGCTCGTTGGTCAGATGCGTGGACAGCATGGAAAGGAGAGAAAAATAATCCAAAGTCATGTGAAAACATAAATAAAGAAGACTAGGTTGAAAGCCTTAAGGCTAGTCATTTTGTCATCTAAGTATGAATTTGGGGGGGGGGGAGGTGGAATACAGAAAGTTACTTTTTTGAAGTTCAACTAAATGGGAATGGGTGATGGTTTTCCACGGATTAACCTCAACTTCTCACCGTATTAGACTGTGAAGGAAGGCTTTCATTAGCAAAGAAATCATGCTTTCTTTGCTACTGAAATCTGTACAGCAATGGAGGGAACTGGTATTTTTCAGGACACTGGCATATTAATTAGTTACATAAAAGTGAAAAGTCCTACTCAGTTATGAGACTTGCTAATCTATAAATAAATTACAAACAGAACGAGTACCTGTGCATACTCAAAACAAACAGTATTTATTTAAATAAAGCAAGCATAGGTGGGTGGTTGCAAGTATGGCCTTTGGGGACAGACAGACCAACAGACATGTTCCATTCCTGAGCCCATCCCTTAAAAAGGGTGTGATTCTGGGCAAATTACTTATTCCAGCCTTAGCTTTGTGACCCACTTTCCTGATTTGCTAACATGGGAATAAATTCTATCTCTCGGGTACTATATGAAGATCAAATCTTTCAAAGTCATTAAAGCACGACAAAAAGCATTCTCTCCATATAAACAGACACACAGATATTTCAACCATTTTGTCTTTTCCCCCCCACTTTTCCTTTAAATTAATCGGAATCAGTGAAGCTGCTGACAGGCATCAATCCCTCACCTCTCCCGTCGGTGGTGTAGCCTGGACCGTGCGGACAGAGCTTCTTGTACTGGGCAGTTCCGGGAAGCGGGCAGAGCTCACACTGGTGTCCCCAGCCTCGGCCGCCGTCACAGCAGCACTCTGACTTTGTCACCAGGTTGCGGCTGCTGGATGCCATCTGACACATGGTCTGCAGGACCTCTGCGAAGCAGAGTCCCTGGCGATTGTCTGAAACGACGGAGCAGAAAATGAGCCGGAGCGTATGGAGACGGATGCTTTTCATTTTCCTGGTTTTCAAATTAAATAGGGCAATCAACACTTCTCCCTTCTTAGCAATTATTTTTTAAAAGAGAAGTATTCCTTTATAGAGACGGACACACTGCTTAAGACAGTGCGATGATTTGAAGGTTTTGTTGGAGGTAAGTTCATAGAGCATGCCTTCACTTTATACACCTTATAAGTTTGGCAAAAAGTGATGCTACTACTTTAGAAAAAGATATTTTTTGGGGGGGATGTTTCTTCAATCCATCAGTAATTAAATGATAGTTCATCATCATCCCTGTAGAATTCAAATGAATGGGAAATCAAATGATTTTCCTTTAAATAAACAAACCAGTATCACGATTTGTTTTAAAAAAGCAAATTCTAGACTATGCTATGAGCTTGTTACATAGTCAACCTAATCTCTTATTTGTTACCTCTAAAAAACTGTTCCACCATGTGGACTAAGGAGAGATTTCATTAATAAAAATAAAGGGGTTTCCTGGTTAAGTAAGGCAAATGCATCTTAAATGTGGATTTAGAACCATACAGTTAGACTGTTAATAAAATGAATAGAAAAATATACTTTCAATGTAGGTTATCTTCTCTAAGCCAAGTCCAGAGTACCTTGCAAAACCTGTTCTTTTGTGCCAAATCAAATGAGTCCAACAGCTTAAGAAGCATTCCTTTGTTGTTTCCCTTAAATTTTATCCCATTATTTTATACTTGTTCATAATTAACTAAAAAGTTTATAGAATATATATTTTAACATTAAAATCAACATAACACCTGAGATTTTTATTTGCCACATGAAAAGGGTTTGTAAAACATTTTCTTGTGTCATAAAATAAAAATTAACCTCCAATGCATTTTTGAAATGTGGCATTTACTTTGCATTAATATCAGCGGCGCTTACCTCACATCATAAATGTTTTCTTTTGGAATTAAATCATCCCCTGACGTCAGTTTTACTGACTCACTGACGTCCCATTTTCCACAGAGCTTAATTAATCTTAATTTTGGGATTCTGCCCTGAGAGATTATATTTTACATTACACATAGGGAAGCATATGACACACACATGCACAGATATGTCACTTTAACAGACGTGTGCCTTTTGAAAGAGGGATGTGGGTTACTCAGGCTGAGGAATCTATTTAGCGGACAAGGACATGGGTAGAAAGAGCTCTTCTGTGATGACGACGTCATGGAAGAAATGCCTTAAAAACGAAATAAAATATACTTGTATGTCCACTGACCCAGGCACTCTGTGCCGGAGGAACTCGACTGGAAGCCTTCGTTGCACTCGCATCGGTAGCTCCCGATCATGTTGACACAGCGCCCATTCTCACAGATCGCTGGCCTGGCCCGGCACTCGTTCTCATCTGCAGAGGAAGGACGGGCACAGTCAGAGCTGCGACTCTCACCTGTCGGGCCGCCTCCTGTCTAAAACGACTCCATCAGGACACTCCTGGGACGGGAGAAGAACGAGCCACACGTGGGCACCGATTCACCCTTAACCTTTCAGATGGGGTCTTTCGGGACGCAGTGCTTTTTCTCCTTTTTTCCCCCCCTGTGGGGATGGGGTGGCATTTGATGGCGGATTGGAAAATTGGTGTCCAAAAGGGCAGTGTTGGGGAGGAGGCTCAGTCTATGTGATGGGAGCGCGAGGCGGGTGTGGGACACGGGCGGGGGCAGCGGAATGCAAAGCCACTCAGGCCAGGGACAAAGGACACGCCCCTGGCAGGCTTCCAGCAGAGGCCCAGGAGCAGCTGCGGTGAGTTCCAGGCTGGCGAGTAAATCAGCCCATTACAACAAATGCATTTCCCTAAAATTCCCCATATCCTTACTCATTACGCCCATCTGATATATTGTACATTTTCTTGAGGTTTTGCAGTTATTTTGTTGGAAACATATGAGAGCTCTAGTGATTGTATCTTTTTGATAAATTGTTCCTTTCATCTCAGCACTTTTTCAGTTTGAACTTTAAATTTTCCTGACATTTCTTTTGCTACGTCCTTGCTCTTTCATAGCATCTGCCTACTCCCGTTCTTTCAGTCTGTCTCACATTGTTACATAGGAGCATTTCTTGGGAAAAGCACACCAGAGAATTTACAAAGAAGTTCTTAAAATATTTTAAGAAAAGTTTAACTTTTCACTTGAAATTTAATTGTTTATATCACGACTACTGAGAGATCTGGATCCTTGCCTGTCATTTTAAATTGTGTTTTACGTGTGCCAGGTAATTTCCCCCCCATGTCGTGATATATATTTTTTTAAATCAGTCTAGTTTTCTAGGCTCCACTTTGCTCCCAATTCATATTTGTAAAGCTGTCCATCCTCTTTCTATTCCTTTAGTGGAACAGAATTAAATAATTCTATTCTATTAAATAATTTCGATTCTATTAAATAATTTCGATACATGTTCTTAATGACGATTTCTCCAACAGTATCAAGAAGTATGTGTTTTTAAAGCTTCTGGTCTTGGCCAAAATACCCCTAGAATGAATTTAATTTGCTCTCTCCCCATGCTACCTCCCATGTTTGTCTCATTGAGGAATTTTTGTTTGCTAGAAATATTTTTTCACATCTGCCATAAACATCTATTTACACTACGTAATGAGATTTGCTGCTTTTTTTTTTTTTCCTTTACCATTGCTTGATGTATACTATTACCTACTGTCGGATTAATTAAAAAAATAGAGGATGGAGTTTGGTAATTATTTCAGAAGGTATGTGGATGGTAAATAATCTAAACGCTTTCATTTCTGACAATGCCTTTCTTTTGCTTGTTTTCACACTCGACTGGGTGTAGAATTTCAGTTCAAAACATTTCCCTTACAATGTTTTAAAAGCCTCATGCCATTGTAATCTCTTCCTCAGTTGCTGTTCATTTGTAGGCAATCTTATTTTTCTACTGCTCTTAGTGTTCTGAAATTCATTATTATGTGCCTTGGTGTAGATATTTCCCCCTTTTTAGGAAAAAAAAACCTTACGAAATTGTAAAGCATACACAAAACTAGCGAGCTAAATTGTAGATTTTTTAAAATGGTCATTTCTGTTGTTTCTAGAATCTGAGGCCACAAGGTCTGCCACTTTAGTTTGACTCTAACCCTAATTAACGCTGCTTGCCTTTATTTTGATTTGCATTTCAGTTGTCTCAATTCGGTTGTTATTTTTCTCGAGAAGGGCTCAGGCTGTGACATTTAATGACGTATAATGGAGCTTTTATCTTGGATTACTTTGGCTTTACTGCCTTTGGCTCAGAGAATGACTAAGAGAAACTCGAAAAAAGAGCCTGATGTTTTTCTACTTTATAGGTAGCTTTCTTTTTCTTCTTGGATACCTATAGAGTTTTTCATCCTTCCTTTTCTATGTTTCCTGGCTGTTGTTGAAATTTGTAACTGTACTGGGGTATATCTTACTGCGATTTTGCACCGCCTATCTAATTTTGATTCCACTTTCTATCCTTTGATGCTTCGTGGACTGCAGGATTGCCAATCATTTACCTCTTCATTGTCAATAAGACAATTGTCAGATGCTTGCTTCCCTCTGCCTACTCCACACCTATTCCTGAGCAAGATGACATGCTAGCCAGAAACTATACAACCTGGACAGGTCTCATTTTAATATGTGACTCAAATCCCAAATGGATACTTACTACTGCCCCTACCCATTCCACTCTACTTCCTATCATGTCCATGCCCCCATTTCTAAGCTGGCCCCTGTGCGCTGGGAAGATAACTCCCTCTCATTTGCCTGTGCTCTCACTTTCAACCTTTCATCCTTTTATAATGGATGAACTATCTTTGTTTTTTCTTAAAAGCAGCCCTTCCAACTTGTACTCTGGATGGCCTTCCAGGACTTCACAATTATCCCTTATGGCTCTCGATCTCTTTTCAATGCACCCTTCTCCACAGCATACAATCTCTATTAACGTCATCTTACAAAACAATCTCCTCTCCCATTCGCATATTACCCTGTAGCTACTGCACAATTCTTTGCTCCCCTTCAGGGTAAAATTTATTGAAAGAGAAATCTCCAGTTGCCATTTCCACTTTCTCACCTCTGATTCTTTTTTTAAAGGATTATTTTTATGGAGCAATAATCACATACATAGAGTCCAATCATATTATACAATCAGTGGCTCACAAGATCATCACATAGTTGTGTATTCTTCACCATGATCATTTTTAGAACATACGCATCACTCCAGAAAAAGTAAAAAGAAAAAAGAGAAAACCACACATCCTATGCTCCTTACTCCTCCTTCTCATTGACCACTAGTATTTCAATCTACCCAATTTTTTTTATCCCTTATCCCCCTCCCCCAATTATTTATTTATTTTTATCCTTATTTTTTTACTCATCTGTCCATACCCTGGATAAAAGAGCATCAGACACAAGGTTTTTGCCATCACACAATCACACTGTAATAGCTGTATCACTATACAATCATCTTTAAGAAACAAGGCTTCTGGAACACAGCTCTACAGGTCAGGTACTTCCCTCCAGCTACTCCAATACACCATAAACTAAAAAGGGACATCTATATAATGCATAAGAATAATACCCAAAATGACTTCTCAAGCTCTATTTGAAATTTCTAAGCCACTGAAACTTTGTTTCATTTCTCTCTTCCCCCTTTTGATCAAGAAGTCTTTCTCAATCCTGTGATACCAGGTCCAGCCTCATCCCAGGAGCCCTGTCCCACGTAGGGGGGAGGGCAGTGAGTTTACCTGCTGAGTTGGCTTAGAGAGACAGGCCACATCTGAGCAACAAAAGAGGTTCTCTGGGGCTGACTCTTAGGCATACTCATAAGTAGGCTTGGCTTCTTTGCAGAAATAAGCTTCACAGGGGCGAGCCCCAAGATCAAGGGCTCAGCCTATTGATTGGTTGTCCCCATTGCTTGTGAGAATATCAGGAATTCCCCAGGTGAGGAAGCTGAATATTTCCTTCTTTCTCCCCAGTCCCTCAAAAGGGACTTGGCAAATACTTTTTTATTCTCTGCCCAAATTACGCTGGGATATATCAGGGCATCTGATTCTTTCTTAATCCATTTATTCCCCTCCTCTGAAACTGCTTCTGAGAAGGTCAACAAATTTACTTATTACTTATCAGTCTTTACCTTATGCTATATCTCAGGATCACTGAACACAACCAACCATACCTTAAATTTCTTCTACAACCTGTTCTTTTGACTTTTATGATATCACATCCACCTGTATAAAATTCTGTTTGGTTGACTACCCCTTTTCAGTCTCCTAAATATTTTTAGTTACTCTAAATATGGAAGTTACTGCTTCTTCTACTTATCAGTCTTCTCTTCGGACCAAGCCTATGATTTTACAGATACCCTATTTGCCAGCAACTATAAATCTCCAGTAGCTCTACCCCTTAGAAAGCTAAAAATGTGATCCAAATGTATTTCAAACAGAACTCTTATTTTTCTGCTCCCTTAACCAAACCTCTTTCTTCCAGGCTTTTCCATAGCAGTCAACAGTAGCACCATGTAATCAGATATTCAGGTAAAAACCCCAGGAATTATCTTGTATACCTTCCTTCTTTCATCTATAATTTCCCGGCAATCCACTAGAGCAAGTTCTATTGATTTTCTGTAAAATATAGTCTGAATTCTTCACTCCTCTTCCCCACTGCTCTGGCCCGAATCTGAGCCTCCTTTGCTTCTCACCTAGATGATTACAACCACCACCCAAAGGAAACGCCTGCTTCTGCACATCTAAAATGCACCACCAACACAGCAGCCAGGCACCTTTAACAACGTCAGTTAGGTAATAACAACAACTGACAGTAACTGAAATTTTACTTTATGCCAAGTGTTATTTTAAGGGCTTTACATAAACTCACTAATTTTACTTCTCACAACTCTACAAGGTAAGAGTTCTTGTTATTCCTACTTGTTTTTAGGAAGGACTAACAGGAATAATGAGGAATTTGAGGCACAGAGGTAAACCAACTGGTCTCAGGTCACAAAGCTAGTAGATACGAAACTGGATTTCTCATATTCATAGTCCACTTCATGGCCCACACTCTGAGGCACCTGCTGTGGTAGTCAGATTCAGGTGTCAACTTGGTTGGTGAAGGTGCCTAGTTCTATTGCTGTGGATATAAGCCAATGGCTGGGGACCTCATCTGTTGCTGATTACATCTGCAGTTGGTTAGGAGGCATGCCTGCTGCAATGAATGATGTTTGATTTAATTGGCTGGATGCTTCAATGAGAGACTCAACGTGGCACAGCCCAAGCAGCTCAGCATACCTCATCTCAGCACTTGCAGCTCAGCCCAGGCCTTTGGAGATGCTGAAAGCAATCACCCTGGGGAAAGTTGTTGGAACCCAGAGGCCTGGAGAGAAGGCCAGCTGAGATCACCCTGTACCTTCCCACATAAGAAAGAACCTCAGTTGAAAGTTAGCTGCCTTTCCTCTGAAGAACAATATGTCAAGTAAATAAATCCCCTTTTACTGAAAGTCAGTCCGTCTCTGCTGTGTTGCATTCCAACAGCTAGTAAACTAGAACACCTGCCAAAATGCACAAAGCTTACACCCAATCCTTTACCTGCCTACGTGGCCGCCCTTGGGCCTCACTGTAGACCACGCTCGTGCTGGCACAAGCTCCGGCTGCATTGCCCATCATTCCTGCCTTAGGGATCTTTCCTCCTGCTGGTTTCCCAATGATTTATTATTTTTAATTTTCAGGTAACTTAGGAGGTTCAGTGTGGCTCTGAGTAAAAGCTCTTTAAGTCTTGAGATCTAGTGGTTGCTTCTTCCCTCCTTTTCCTGACTGACCTCTAGCAGCCTCCATGTCTACGAGAAAAGTTTAAGACCTAAAGAGCATGCCACTTTGTTTTCCCCTTTAAATTTTACCTATCCTGACACTGCAACGTTGAACTAGATTTCTACAAAAACATTCCATACCTCTCTCAGGTACCTAATACAATCTTTCTAAAATGGGACAGTTACCTTTAGAAAAATCTGTACCCTGCCAAAGTCTATAAAGAATGCTATTCCCTCAGCATCTTCTGCATTTTTGGTTGAAATGTTATAGTATTTGAACGATACACTTTAGAATTTGCAGTTGTGGCTATATTCTTCTTTAAACTAAGATAGTTTAAGACACTCCACCCCACATATCTTAAATCTTCTAGGGATCAGAGTAAAGTAACATATTTTATTCCATAATCTCATTTATTATTTTTAAATGTCTCCCTCCATATATGTATATGTGTATCTACATCTATACATACATACACAGAGGCAGATACGTGATATGGACATTAAAGGGAATTTTGTTCGGAAAATTGTTATTTTTTTTTTGGAGTACATGGGCTGGGAATTGAACCCTGGTCTCCTGCATAGCAGGCAAGAATTCTACCACTGAACTAGCCATGCCCCTTCATTATCTTAAAAAATGAAGCTCTCGTCTCTTCAGCTGCTTTTCAAAATGTATTCTCTTGGCATTTTCATTAAAATGTAAGATATTGGTAAAATTTTTATATTTAGTAGATTTCTCCATTCTTTTATTTATTCATTTAAGAAATAATTACCAGGCCACGATATGTTACGCAGTCAGGTTTCCATCTCTGATTAAGTTCACTGTTTTCTTTACAGAGATTTTAGCTTTTCTTTAATTCCTTAGCCTATAATACTTTTAGTTTCTATTGCAAATGACATTTTGTGGTAATTTTGTAATATTCCAATTTCATGTGTTCAGCATTTCTATTGATTTGTGATTTTATCTTTCATCCTCACATTTGCAAACACTTTTTATTCATAATGTTATTTTGGCTGTTTATTATGGAATTTCTAATCGTAAAAACACGTTGCCTACAAAAAGTGAAACTTGCCTACAAAATGTCCTATCAAAACAAATTCTGCAGAAGTTTCAGTTATGAACACATAATGAAAAGCTTGAGGCTCAAAAAAGTTTCAGAACCTGCAACTTTTGTAACATTTTTTAAAAAGAAAAATTACAGATGTATAATTCTGCCCTGGGTATCTTCTCTTCTGAAAGCCTAAGTTTACAGGGTCAGAGAATATTAGAGCTAGTCCATTCCCCCCTGTCCGGCACAAAATCACGTAGACTTAGACTAAGTTTCTAAATGTATAGAGGAGGAAACTGAGGCACAGAGAATTAAGCCATTTTCCAGTTATCCAGGTCATTTATGGCAAACAAAGCACCAGAAACCTGAGCTCTTAACCTGATCACAATAGCTATTCTTCTCCCAAGGAAATTTAGTGCAACGTAAAATTCAGCTAGTTACAAACATAAGAATCTTTCCAGGCCAAAAAATTCAAACACATTTCTATGTGAATATTTTAGCCAGATTAAATTCAAACATACATATATATACTCAGATAAAAGAGAGGAATGAACATGAATCTCAGGTATAATAAGAAGACAGGCTGGTCACCGAGTTCTATTTCTACCCTTCCATACATGTTCACATCCGTCCTGTGCTAGATTTTGAGGAACAGGCATTATTCTCTACGCATGGCTTAGGAGTCCAGGTTAGCATTTTGCTTTACACATAGACCCTGGAAGAAGAGCATTTTTGTAAGTACAACAAAACCAAATCTCTGACAGGGTCTACTTTTAACTTTAATAAGCAGTGTATCTGAATGAAATATCTAATAATAGGTTGGAAGAAACTATGAAAATCCAATCAGAATCTGATGAGTTGTTGGATACATTTTTTAAGCTATTTTTTAACAGCATCTGGAATTAGGAATTCACTCTTTTGTAAAAAATTAAAATTGACAGATAAGGTTAAATTCATTATAGACCACTAACCTCTAATCTCAACCATCTTCCCTGGAGATAATCCCTCCTCTCAATTGGAGTTTATCCTTCTAAGCCTTTCCCTGTGTATTTACTTGCTTGCATATGTACCTAAAGCAAGCATATGGTATTATTTATAATTGTATTTCAAACATAATGACTTATTGTATATATTTTTCTGTAGATAGATGCTTAGCGTCTCTGTATCGGTGCCAGCTCGTGCATACACACCCTTGTAACTGCTGTATCATGTTTTAGAGCACGAACGTGCCACACTTCATGAAGCCATCCTCCTGGCGAACATTTAGACTGTCACCTAATTTTGTTGTCTCTGTTACTACAGACAAATTATAGCGAACAACTCTGTTTTTCTCTTCCTGTGTAGATTCACATTTTTAAAAACAGCTGTACTGAGGTGTAATTTACATGCCATGAAACCCCCTTGTTGTAACTGCACAGCTCGGAGACGGTAAATCATACAGCCATGCAAATATGACCTCAGTCCGGTTTCAGACCCTTTCCATCACCCCCAAAGATCCCGTCATGGTGACACGCCACCCCCACTGCCAGTCCCAGGTAACTGTAGATTAATTTTTATAAAGTCATATTCTTCTTTTGGAATTTTTCCCCAAATAAGAGATGATTAGTCAAATTCAAAAGCCTTTAAAAATTGTGTAGGGACTGGAGGTGAGGGCAGGAGAGGTAGATTGTTAATTAAGTGAGGGGGGTCATCCCTCTTCAGGGAGGAAGACAGGGCAGGGCGTGGAGACCCCCAGTGACAGCACATCTCGAGGGAAGCGCTGGGAAATGAAAAGCAGCGTTGTCACCTGCTTACATGGTATGAGCACTAGGCACGTGTTATAAAATCACGGCATTTTAACATACCCAGTCACCTTAGGCATCTAGCCCTCCCTTCCTGCTTACAGATGAATTAAGTAAGGTCCCAATATGTTTAAAAAATTATGGCCAAGGTAACGAGACCTCAAGCCTATAATAGGTTCATGGAGATTACTGCCTCCCTGTGTACTCCCTTCCCAGGTGGGACCATCTGAAAATGAGAATGCTAACCCATCCTTTCAGCTTGTTCCATGGGCAGGTGCTGTTTCAAGAAATTTCTTCTAAATTACTTCTAAATTTAATAAACGGAATGACTAATTCTAAATCTCTTAATTTAGTGCTTTAGATGTGTAGGAGACAGAGTGGTGGAAAACTGAAAGGGCTCGTACTCTCGGCCAGGCGTGGCTGCCACTGCATTATCTGGTGCAGAGCCCATCATGCCGGCATGGACCTGGCAGGAACCCAGCCGCAGCACAGCGCGGTGAACTAGCTGGCTCGCGGGCCCAAGGGATTTGGGACTTGGGCAGTGGACTTGGCTGGGATGAAACCGGACCGGAGCCAGCACACGGCCCCCTAGCGCCTCACCTGCGCGGTCCTCCCTGGGTTCCCCTAGCACCTCACCTGCGCGAACCTCACCTGCGCGACCCTCCCCCGGTCCCCAGCGCCCCACCCGCGCGGCCCTCCCCCGGCCCCCAGCGCCCCACCTGCACAGCCCTCCCCGTCGGGCCTGCGCGCCATCCCAGGTGGGCAGATGCACATGAAGGTGCCGATCAGGTTCTTGCACACCATGCCTCTAGACTCGCAGTCGTGCAGCCCCTCCGCACACTCATCCACATCTGCGCAGCGTTTTCAAGAGGAAAAAAAACGAAAACGGGAAAGTCTCAGGAGCAGGCTGAGGCTCAGTACTTTGAAGTCTTTCAGTCTTCTTGCTCTTAAAATGAAAGCTATTTGTGTGGCAGAGAAAGGGGGAGCCCCGTCTTTCTCAACGGCTGGCGCTATTTCCAATTCTGTGACAGTTCAGCCTCGGTCCTAAGATAAGCAGTTGGGGAAGGGGCAATCTTAATGAGAGCCCAGGGGTGTCACAATAGGGGAGGAGGGACGTGATGCCTGGGTGTGGAAACCGACCAGCATAATGCTGTCATGCTGTATTTCTCTAAAGTTCTAGAAGAAGACAGCGGCTCACTGTGCAGGCATTCACATAACCCCCGGGCGCCGGAGGCAGCGGGAACTGTCCCTCACCTCTGCACATCTTCTGGTCCTCCCTGAGGGCGTAGCCGATGGGGCACGTGCATTCATAGGAGCCAAAGGTGTTCATGCAGCGGAACGCACACAGCAGTGGGTTCTGGGCACACTCATTGATATCTGCTCAGAGAAACGGGCAGCTGTTAAATAGGTGCTGATGTCTTTACTTAGCAGTCGTGCTGGTATGGAGGACTGAAGGCCTAATGAACCCATCCTCCCACAAATAGCAGCTATAAACTCCAAACAAAATACAGGTGCCTGAGGGATCTGGAGGCTGAGCCAAAAGTAAGCAGTTTTTTTTTTTTTTTTGAGTTTGAAACTCAGGGCAAGCAAACAGTGTCAAGTTTCCCCCTTTTTTTTTTTTTAATTACCCTGAGGGCAGCCACAGTCCTGGCAGTGGCAGGATCTGGCTGCTAAGTCTCCAACAGAAAACTTCCTTACCTTCTGTCCAGAGGATAGCACAGAGGGGATCTTGGGTTGACCAGGGAATCTGGGGTGACAAACACTCCAGAAAGGACCAGAGAAAGAGAAACACTAACTTGTGTGTGTGTGTGCATAAGCTAAGCCCAAGTTGTTGCTTGAACAATGCATGTATGGGGCAAAACCAAGAGGCTAGCAACTAGGGTTTAAACAACAGAGCTAGAATCTGAGCCACCTCCCACCACACGTGTGACAAACTGCTATCGGGTTTACCCTCGTTAATGACCTGTTAAAAACAGAGCTTCAGTATTCTTTGGAGGAACATAACTGAATCCAGAATGTATATTTCTCAATATCTAGGGTCATAATCCAAAAGTAATCGATGTACTGAGGAGCCAGGAAAATGTGACCCAGTCTCATGGGAAAGATATTTAACACACGCCAACTCCAGGGTGGCCCAGAAGCTGGAATTATCAGACAGGGGCTCTAACGGAGTTACTGTACTACGTTTACTTAGGTAAAGGAAGATACACCTGTAATAAATGCGCTCGTCAGCAGGACGCCAGGAAAACATAAAGAAAGACTCAGATATTAGAGTACACCATCTATGCCACAAAATCATGCTTAAGGAAAGGACTCCACTTGCCTTCACAGTTCATCATGGGGCCGGGCTCGAAGCCCTCATTGCAGTTGCATTCAAAACTCCCGATAACGTTGGTGCAAGTGCCGTTCCCACACGGGTTGCCGATGGAACATTCGTCGGTATCTGGAAAAGAATAAGTTAGTTTTGCTCTAACAGGTGCATGTCCAGGAGTCACCCCCCCCCCCCGCCATTTCCAGGGTCTGTGAGTGGCACCTGTGAGTCGCATAAGCTCCCCATCTTGGCTGGCCCTTGCACAAGGCAGTGGGGGGGGGGGTGAGAAGGATGGAGCCTGCCATGCCCAGAGCCCCTGGACACAAAGGCAGGTGGTGAAAGTCATCAAGTAAAACTCATCTGTCCCCAGTTAGTGGGTTTTCACCACTGTACATCCTGGATGCATCAGCTTGTTTATCTGGTTGAAGGCAGAGAGGCGGCCGCCCCTTCTGTCTTCATATAAACCAGGCTGGACTGGAAAGTGGAGGCGTGGAGAAGACGGAGCCATCACTGCCCACTCACCCTGGCTTAGTAAATCCCACCACCACCCAGGGAGCCCAGAGACCTCTGGCTGAAAGTGAAACACGAGAACAGAATTTTAAAGTTGGGTGCTGTGGACCCAGTACTCACCCACACAGCGCACTCCAGTGTAATCCAGGTTGTAACCCATGGGGCATTCACAGCGAAAAGAGCCATCGGTGTTGATACACTGACCGTTCGAGCAAATGCCCGGGCTCTCAAGACATTCGTTGACATCTGAAAAATAGAATTTTCCATGAACTGTCTCTTATCAATAGGCAGCCACCACTGCATAGTCAACAGGCTTAAAGTTCTTGACACATATGCCTCTACCAGAGATGTGTAGAATGCATTTTATATATCACAACATAATCTAACAATAAACATAGTACATATACCATGAAATACTGTAATGTGTGATGCAGTCACATCAGCAGGATTTATAAAAGAGATCTATGGCGACATTCACATAAGAGGACAGGAACAAATGATACCCAACCATACCTTCACGCGTGTCATGGAGACTCGGGACCGTTCCGTGGCCGTATGGACACAAATCCTGGAACGCAACTACAGGGTAAAATACAAACCTTCTGTCATTGACGAGTCTTAACTATCAGAGAATTTAAGAACTGCTTCAAAATGTACATGGATTTGCATTGAATTACGTTTTTCATCTACAAAGTGGTCTTCAGCAACAGTGGGCATATCTGGAGAAGACAACCTGTGTTTACCCTGCCAGGTGCTTCCTCCTGAGCAGCCAGACAGAACCCCTGCCTGACACACACACAGGCCACTCCTAACCTAGAGCTCAGACCAGCTCTGAGCTTGCCGGGAACAGACCTACCACCCCCCCACGCTGTGGGAGGATGCGGTTCTCTTCTTGAAATTGGCCACCATGCTGACCCAGCGTCTCAGAATTTTACATGTCATTCTAAGAGCTTCAGCCTGTGATACGTGTAGGGACTCCCGCAGGAATGTGGGACATAATTTTTATTCCCTCCTTGCATCTCCTGCCCTGCACCTCTCAAAATTCATTCTTTTGCAACCAAGAGAATAAAACAATAAATACTAACCTTGGGGAAATACGGACTCCCGGGGTAACTGTACCTGACCTTGCACATGCTCTAGTCAAAGGCTGAAAGAAGCCCCACAACCTAGGCTGCTCACTGCACCATCAAAGCTTATACTTGAGGGGATCGTTTCACACTCATAAATATTCAGAAGTCAAACGGTCTAGCTGTCTTCAGGCAAACACTTAAAACTGGTACAGAGTAGCGTCTTAGGTCATGACCTTACCTTCGTCGTCTTTGGGGCACAGTTCACAGGGGTCCCCCCAACCCTCTCCTGGCATCTTACTACAGCAGCATTTGGCTTTTGTGGTGTTGAACGCTTTGGGCACGGAACACTTTCCATTTTCAAAATTTGTGAAGCAGAAGCTCTGGCGAGTATCTAAACAAGACAGCAGACATTACAGGGCTCCTTACAGGCTTTGGAGAAGATGGAATAATTTGTACATAACTACGCTCCCAGCAGAAATCTCCTCATGGGCAAAACACAAACGCTGATTAGATTAGCAGTTAAAAGACAGGTCTGGAAATCCCCAATTGCTGATTCTACGTGCCAATTTAAACCGACCTGCCTATAAAATTGTATTTGATTATTAAAATGCTAAAAATATTTCTATTAATGTACTTAGGAAAATTAGGAAAAACTATGCTCAACACCAAAATGATTTCCACACAGAACGTTTCTTTTTCACTGTTTCATTATGGTCTAGCAGAAACAAAAATCCAACTTCAAGAAAGTTAAATCACACCAAAGCCAACCCATATGCCAATACGTGAAAACCTTATACAAACCCCACTAACAAAATGAAAATGGTGAGTGAGGATAAGTTTTCTGCTAGATAAAATTTTAAAAAAAAGTAAAAACAGCCTCAACAGTTCAAAGTACCTTAAAACTTATCTAGTGCATATGTATACTCGAGACTTATATTTTGACCTCACATATGGCGTGTTTACTATAGACATTCACTTTGTGGCAGCAAACACTAATATGATGATTTCCTTTGTGACCCTGAAGTTTCTAAGGGCCAACGATGACAGGGAACTGTCACTCCAAGGCTTACCAAAGCATCTCCGTCCATTATCAGACAGTACAAAGCCAGGGGGGCAGATGCACTGGAATCCCCCTGGGGTGTTGGTGCAGGAACCAAAGAGGCAGATGTTAGGGTCTTCATCACACTCATTTATGTCTGAAGAAGAGCAGGGAAACTTGTTAATCTAATCAACTCAATAAATGATCTGATATTTAAAAATAACTCACTGCAAATATTTAATATGAAATAATTATGTGATGAATGCTTGACTTATTCATCAACTATTATATGTTTCAAGCTTCAAAGATTGTAACCACTTTTAACCAACTGTGTTAAAATTACATATGTTGGACTCTCCCAAGTCCATCAACAGCTCTTCGTGCTTGATCCCTGGTGGCATATGACCACTTGCCCACTGGGCATAAGAGGTCAATGCCACCACAAATCACAACCTCAGCGTGGCCAAAATGTCCACCCTCACTGGTCTCCCTCTCAGCAATTCAAGTTGGGATCCTGGAGTCACCTCTACTTTCCACCGCACCCCCCTCCCTACCCACGGAGCAGTGCAGCTTTGTCCCACCTCTTCACGACACCCAGAACCCACGCGCGTCTGCCATGGGGTACTGCAGGCCCCCGTGGTAACTGACCGCTGCATCTCCCCTCCCCGCTCCTCGTCCCATCGCCACCTTGCCTGTCTTCGAGAACAGGTATTGGAAAATCAGATTTGAAAATCTGTGCCTGAAGAACTAGGGGAAGGAGGATTTATTGTGAGAATGTTACCATTCACCCATTTAAAAAAAATGTCCCTTAAAATAAATAAGAACTCCTTCCCGAGTCTTTTTTGGCCATTTTTCATGAAAAGTGGTTACTTTATGGGTCATTTTAATGAACTGAATAGACTCCACTAGGCCCTAGAAAAGTGTCTAGAATTTAAGCAGACTCAGTCCTCCACTGTATGACCAGAGTCTTAATGAATGTGTCACTGCACACATCTTCTTAAAAAAAAAAAAAAAAAAGAGAGGAAACGCTGCTGTGCCTGCTGTGCCCGCGCTGCCCGCAGGTTCAAGTTCCAAGCGAGCCCCCATTCAGTGCCCCACGTGCTCATGCTTCCTGCCTTTTCACGTGGTCCCCTTGGGGCCCTCTGCTTCTGATGAGAGCACTCCAGAACCTCACAAATCCTCCGTGACTGACGGCGCTCCCCGGCACGCCACCCTGTCACCAGCGCCACCGGCAGAGTCCCGAGCGTCTGGCCCGCCTCCACGACAGGGTCCGCTGCTCCCGTTAACGTCTTCAGGAAGCGCATCTCCTTAGCGAACCCCCGTTACCCAGCGGGAGGGGCTGCGCTTCGTGTTCCCAGGCTTCAGGAAGGCGCCAAGGGCTCAAGGCCGTGTCCACGGAGGTGGCATGAGGGTGGATGCACGTGGGCACGGTGCATGGGTGTGTGGGCTCTGCGTGGGTGTGCAGGCACGGTGCATGGGTGTGTGGGCTCTGTGTGGGTGTGCAGGCACGGTGCATGGGTGTGTGGGTGTGCAGGCACGGTGCGTGGGTGCGTGGGCTCTGCGTGGGTGTGCAGGCACGGTGCATAGGTGTGTGGGCTCTGCGTGGGTGTGCAGGCACGGTGCATGGGTGTGTGGGTGTGCGGGTACGGTGCATTCATGCGTGGCATGTGCAAGTGTGCATGGACACGGTGTGCAGGCTCGTGGGCACATGTGAATCTGCATGTTGGCATGGGTATGCCAGGGAGCCTTTCACCCAAGAAGACCTGACAGAAGGGATTCCCGCTGGAAGGAAATGTTCCTACTATGAAGTGTAAGAGGAACGAAACAGTGGCTTTGCTGACAATGGGTAAGGAAAACAGAACAAGCCTGACATTGTAACCCCTAACTAAATCCACAGACAGGCTCTTTCACTAAGAAAAAAGGCAGGGGCGCCTATGCGATTCCAAGCAGCACTTGTACTGTGCCTTCCCTGCTGGTGGCTGATGCAGTCATACAGGGACAATCACAGGAATAACGAATAATTGAGATTAAGTAGAAAGAAAATGGAAGAAAGAAAAGATCTTGAGCTCTCCAAGAAACACTGCCCAAAGATGAATCTAGTATTATTATTTGTTATTTTTTGAGTATCAAAAACACTAGATAATCTTACAACAAACTAAACAAAACAGAAAAAGGAAGAAATAAATACCAAAGTAAAATGACTAGAGACACCCATAACATATTATGTTATGGTCTGAAAATTATTAAATCCTGTAAAGTCAGCTGTCACCCTCAGTTCTTTTGTATGATTTTAGAGGCAGTAGCTGCATAGGTCTTTGGGTGGAAATCTGGCCGAGCGGCATAGTATTAAAAAAACACTGGATAACTCAGAGGCACACCCTTAGCACTCCTTTCCTAATAGAAAAACCACACTAAGATGCTGGTACTTCTGAATTTCAACAAAGCTGTAAAAAATAATTTGTCTAAAACTGAAATAAAGCGAACTGTGAAAAGTCCCGCCTTCGTCATGTCCACCGTGCGGTTCTGGGACCCACTTTTGATGTGGTTTTCGTGTTCTGCGGGCTGGAAGAGTTTCAGCAGAAAAACATCTGTTCTGACAAATGGACTAATATTTTCTGTTTTGACATGAGGCCTTCCCAAGGAAAAAAAAAAAGTCTCGACAGCATTGTCAAGAATTTCTGCTTCGCTTTTCTAGGACTCTAGACACTTTTCATAGCTGTTTCAAAATTGGTTGCCAAAGATTACAATTTTTGTAGACACTCTTTAAGTTCAGTAGAAAGCCTCCGCTGACATTTGGAAAAAAGATTAGAGGATACTGAAAATTCTCAGCCTAGCATAAGACTTCTGTTAATGAAAAATCCCACATCCTTCAGTTTTTTTATTCCCACCAGCCCACCTTTAAATCATTTCTGATGGCTCAATAAAATAGCAAGAGGCAGTTGTAGGTTTAATTCCTTGGGACAGCACGCCTGCGGTGGCTGGGGTTTAGTTTTTTCCGGTACCAAAGAGCTCCCAGAGCTCAGAATCAACGTGAGTCTTACCGATGCAGCGCTCGCTTTTTACTTCGTACCCTGGTGGGCAGATGCACCTGAAGGACCCTTCCAGATTCTGACAGGTGCCCGGGGAACAGGAGCCAGGAAGGGCCACACATTCGTTAGTATCTTTAAAGAGAGAGAAGGGAAAAAAATGACTTCAACTATGAGCTAACTGTTGCATAGGTTTATTTGCCCAACAAATGAAATTAACATGAATTCAACTCAGAACCTCTGATCCGCCCAGAAATACTCTTCTGATATGTTGGATATTTCCCCTTTGGGAAGGGGTTAATGTTTCTTAATTTGTTTCCTTTGCCTACTTTTATTGAGGAAGGAAAAGCCTCAAACTATGTTGCCAAGAAAACCATTACCTATGGGTCTTTCCAAATTGTTGTCATTATCTTCTACTAAAATTTCCCCTCATTTCTTATCTGTCATGTGATCAGACTATCAAATGATGTGCAAACAGGTCACAGATGGGGAGGCACGTCATCGATTTTATAAAATAAAACAAAGCACCATAAACACATCTACTGATTTTTCCAGACAATACTGCTTGTGGCTTGCACGCTTACCTATGCAGTTTTTGCCATCTGGAGTAAGTTCATAACCTTCATTACACAGACACTTGAAGGAGCCAATTTCATTAAAACACCGTCCATTTCTGCACACCTGGCCAAAAAAGGAACTGCACTCATCTATATCTGCAAGAAGACAAGAGTCAGCGTCTTACAGAGAGTTCTCTCTTACACGTGGATGGCTTCACCAGCTGCAACATAAAACATGTTTATTGGCATCTATTTACCAAACCCTACATTATAATTGCTCATCTTACATGGAGGCATCCCCAGGACCTCAGCCCCAGGGGTGTATCCGCTATGGACATAATGCATAAACTCATCACCAGGTAAGAGTCTCAGGTTTACGATGATGCTTTCTTCTCCTTCCAAACGTCCACTCCTTCCAAATGTCCACTCCTTCCAAATGAGAACTATTTCTTTTCACAGAGGCAAGGGGATATATGGGATTTAACTTGTCTGCCTGGCTTCTAGATTATTTACTTGGAGATCTGCTGAACACAGCCAAAGAACAAATAACTGAGACTATTAAATACAGGAAAACCAATGATAGAATAGCGCTAGAAATATATTTTGCTGACATGATACAAAATTTGAAAAGAGCACACCAAGAGTTGGGCTTTCAATGACACTTAGGTTTAACTGTATTTGAGTAATTTCTTGGATGGTGTGAAGATTCACTTTGATCAGAACTCTATCTACCTTTCAGCTCTCCCTGGCTGTACAGAAGGTCTGAGAAGTTATAGTTGTGGAGGTGAGAGTGGAATAAAACTAGCTCTGAAAAATGTCCACAATTGCAGATTTTTTTTGAAAAATAAAATTGAGAAGAACGTATGCTGGGTTAACTCAGGAGGCGGTGATGGGCTGGGATGGTCCCCTATTAGGAGGAAACCTGAGTTGCTCTCGTACCCCCTCATGGGGCCGCATGAATTAGATGCAGTTCCACTTTAAGGCACCTGCCCAGTGTCTGGCATGTGGGAAGCAAAAGTGACTGTGCATGCCTATTTCTCTTACCATCTCCACTAACCTGGGGAACCTCTCCCACTCATCATCAATTCTTATTTCAGTCATTTGTATAACAGTGTGGTGCAAAGGCTAAAACTGCACACCATCCACAGGAGACAGTGTTATTTTCCACTGCAAATGTGCAGTTTTTCACAAACACATATGAAACAGGTTTCTGAAGGCTACCCTGGAAATCTTGTGGCATGCATTGCTTCTGCGGGAAAAGGCATTGCTGGCTACAAAAGCAGACTTAAAATGAGATTTTAAGACATAATATGATTGGAAGTTGGAGACTACCAGTATTTTGAATATAAAACTAGAAAGATCCTTAAGAAGTAACTGCAACGATAACGAAACAATGACAGATTTTTAATCTCATTTTAGAGATAAAAATATCTCAAACTACAAAGCACTTTTAATACATTTAATTATCTTCTGATTGACCTTCTGCCCTACAATGACTGGTTGACTGACAAAAGTGTTCAAGAGAGCAAACTTTTTTGTGATGATTTAGGACCATACTGTGTTTGAAATAACCAGTTCCGATATACCGTTTTGGAACAGATTTGCAATTTTAGTAAGAAAATATTTTTTATCCCTTGGTTTTATTTTTAATTTCAGTATAATCTGGGAAAATGCAACAGGAGCTGCAAAGAACTGCCTGAAGTCACTTACCCAGGCAGTCGTTGTTATGGGTGAGTTCGAATCCTGGGTAGCAGAGACAGTTATAGGAGCCCACAGTGTTTTTACACGTTCCGTTTCCACACGGATGTCTCTCACACTCATCGACATCTACAAAGAAACATCGGCTCGAAGTAATTATACTTTTAACCAGAAATTAAACAGTCCACTAACTTTTTTTTTTTTCCGCACGGGCAGGCACCAGGAATCGAACCCGGGTCTCCAGCATGGCAGGCGAGACCTCTGCCTGCTGAGCCACGTGGCCTGCCCCAGCCCATTCACTTTTCACATATTTTTTTGCTAATAAATTACTTAGGTTTTCCTTGTCAAATAGTAAAAATCCATATTTATTTGAGGAAAACACATATCAGGGAGGGAAAAGTCCAAATTGAAGACTATAAGAAAAGAAGTGCCGTTTATTTACAAGCACACACAGCACTCACTCAGAACTCAGCTAAGCAGCATCTCCTGAAGGGAGAAGTTCTAACGGACAGATGTGCTTGACAATTACAGATAAACTCATCTGAGGAATATTAAGAACAAGTCGTTCATTAAACGTTAGGAATACTCCCCCAGAAATTCACACAGCTTCATTTCATCAGCAAAACAAAGGTACATTTTAGTTTCCTTCATTTATGAATTAGTGGAATCCAAACTGAATGAGTCTACTAGAACCCAGTATTACTAGGCTTCCAAGAGAATGAATGAAGAAAATGTTTAGCAGATGCATTGTCACATCTGAAAGCAGACTCCCCAAACCATGTTTTCCAGGCTGCTACAACTCTACTGTGCAAAACACAGGTAGTGTGCCTTCGGAAGGAAGCTCCTGCTCAGCGGGTATTGCCACAGAGTCTGATGGGAAGAATTGTTATGATTTCGAGTGGATTTTCTCTATATGAATTTCTGAATCCTAAATGGCACAGACTTTTTTTTTTGCCAGATCATACTCTATTCCAGGGAGTACAGACAGAAGTGTGTAAGTGGCCATCCTCAGAAAGTTCCTGTGATTTGGGCCAGATTCTCTGTGTTGTTCCTTTGTATAAATACTTCCTAGAGAACTTATCCTGCCTTCATGGCAGAGGGCAAAGCGGAGCTCTTAGGATACAGTGGAAATATGACTTCAGTGTATATGGGTGGGAGCTGGATGAAACGAGTTCTGCAGTACTGAAATATGACTTGAATGTTTATGTAGATGGGAGCTTGATTATAATTTGCATTCTCCTTGTAGGGCTTTAAGGAAATAGGCAATTAACATTTGGATAAAGAAGAGCATTTAAATTCTAATATCTATTCTGCCCTGAGTTTGGATTTAGGTTTCCAGGTCAGATTTTCAATCAGAAGGCTTCTGCTTTGGTTAGCTAGAGTTTTGAAAACGTAGCATATTATGGATTTTCAATATAAACTGTACTTGCATGCATATAATCCTGGCTGTTCAGTGAAACATAAGCATGTCAAACCCCAAATACCATGTGTCATTTTCATGCTTTTTTTTAAAAATTAGTATTTGTTCTGGTTTCTAAGCATGACATGTCAGCTGAAGCGAAGAGAAGAATAAGTGAATGAAGGAATTTCTCTGAAATATTCTTAATCAACAATTAAACAATTAATCAACAGCTTGGCAAGTACGTTCTGAGCAACACATGTAACTAATCATTCCGTTAGCTGTTGTGAATTTTTAGAGTTTGGCTTCTAAAATTATTTTTAAGAGCTGAAACACAAAACACGCAGATAAATCCCAGGTGTTCAATGATGTGACAAACACACCCATGTCATGACTCCATTCACAAGTGCACACAAGTACACACACACGTGCACCATATTTGTTTCAGTGCTGTCGCTTTACTTCCCTGCATTCTGAAATGCTTTCCTGAGAGGGCACACGGACAGTTACAGGGACCGGGTACTGCGGTAAAGACCCCGTAACTGAGCGCCTGACAGCATCGTCAGGATGTGCAAGTCATCTGGGCATGTCCCTGCTTGCACATCGCACACTGAATCAAACCTTGTTTAACCCAGTTTGCTTTTTTTTGCAAGGCTGGTTTTGACTCGGGACACATGGCTGAATGGTCATCTCTTGCGGGGCCTCAGTTCCCTTTCGGTCCCTGGGGCTGGGCGTCCTTCTCTTACCCATGCACATGGTTTGGTCCTGGGAGGCCTTAAACCCGTTGTGGCAGATGCACTGGTAACTGCCCTGCAAGTCGACACACAGGCCGTGACTGCAAACATTAGGAATTTCCAAACACTCGTTACGATCTAAAACAGAAAATAAAACACATGTTACGCGTATCTGAGTTTTATTAAGGTTCCTTCATTTTCTCATCGATGTGTTTTCTGTAATCTGCTATTAATTATTACAGACAGGCTGAAAATGAACCATAACAACAGTGGAATCTAAATAGCAAGGCCTTAAAGCATCCAAGCCTCTTTTTTAAAAACAAAATTGTGCCGTTTTTATGTGTTGATTCCTATCTCAAGGAGATTGCATTTTAGGTCCAAATCCTAAGGAAATCGGTCAAAGAATCCTCTTTTCTTAACAAAATAATCCAAGAGATAAGACAAAATGGGCTCAATGCCACTGAACAGAGTTAGCTTGAAAATCTTTTCAAAAGAGACTTTGAAAGCATCTTTCGACAGTCATTTTAGGGTAGGAAACCCAAAGAATTTCGTGTTCAGTGCCAAGGAACGGGGCAGCGTCCTCCTTACCCACACAGGCCCCGTTGGGGGACAGCTTGAAGCCGGCGGCACACTCGCAGCGGTAGCTGCCGGGACTGTTGATGCAGTCTGCGTTCCGCTGGCAGAGGCTGTCCCCGTTGCTGCACTCGTCGATGTCTGAAAGCACGACAATTAAATTCTCAAGGGTCTCTCATGAGCGCGTCAAGGGTCACAGTCCCTTACCCGCTCTGTAATCGCTTTAGAAGAATTCGGAAAAGCCCGCAAACCGTCTCAAACCCACGTGGGCACGCCAGATGGTTTTGGGTAAAAAGCGTGTTACTTGGACTACCTTCACAGACCAGCAGCAGGTCGTTGTAGCTGAAGCCTGTGGGGCATTCGCAGCGGAAACTGCCGACCTGGTTAATGCACACACCGTTGGCACAGATGCCTGGGATCTCTTTGCATTCATCGATGTCTAAAATTGAACGGATTTGGTCAGATGTGCGCGGTTCTGCTTAACGCGCTTACCATACAACTGCACAACACTGTGTGTCCTATGGACTGACAACACGCGCCCGGTGTCACATTTAGCTGTCCACCCGCATACATGACACCTGGCTTATTTTCCAACACCGATGGAAAACTTTATATGGCTGACAAAAAACACCCAGCGGTTTCAGTGCCTGTATAACCAATGAACCTCCAAGGGGATCACGGCTCCTCTTCAGTGCATGTGTCAGGCTATCATCACTTGGCTACTCACATAAATAGGAAGGCTCTCTTCATTTTAAGTGCTTTCTCATTTATACATTGAAAAATGGAGACTTAAAATTAAATTGCTTACTGGATCTTTGTGGAAGAAGCAAGTAGAGTGAATAAACAAGTAGAGGGTGATAACTTGTGTAAAAAATAATTCTGAAAGCTCATATTTATAAAAAATAAATCTGAAAGCTCATAATTAAACCATTAGAAAGGGATACTACAAACCACACCCCTCCCCCCCACTGCAAGAAAACACACACACCCAAACAAACATATATTAATGAAAATAACAATTGGAGGTTAAAATAAAGCCATATAATGTAATATGCATGAAAAAGAAAATTAAAATTTAAGCTTGGTATATATGACACCTTGAAATAGTCAAGTAACTGTCAGAACCCAGTTACTAGAATGTGCTGAATGGAAAATACCGTGACTACTTGTCTAATCTCTCCCTTCTCTAACTCTATTAGATTGGAATCCAGATTATTATATTTGGTGGCCCTCTTGCAATTTAAAAACACTGAATAGATTTTACAAAATGCTACCATTATGTATTAAAATAAACACAATCTGGAAAAACTCACCAACAGCTTTTCCCGTGTGAATGTCAAAGGTGAATCCAGGAATATTTCCACATATGGTTTTAAAATCAGCTTAAAGATATAAACAGAGAGAATGTACTCTTATAATTCTCAAACCGCTTCAAAATGACATTTTATATAGTAAACCTTTTGCTGGCAAATATATTTTATATGATTCACAACCAGACGTTTGAATTTATTTGATAATAATGCCTGCTTCTGCAGGGAGTGTATTTAGGCATTATTCATTGTTGCTGTTTTATCATTATCTTTTTACTGCTCTGACATTTGAAGATAAGTAAGTCACAGCAAGATTTCAAGGATCTAATTAAACATTTAAATTCTCTTTACCTTTTGGTATGTGGAACTTTTAATGATACGACCTAAGCAGACTGAAAAGACAGACTAGAGTACAAAATGGAAAAGGGATTACGGATTACACAAGGGAATAGACATATAAATATGATTTCACAATGGCAGAACAAGCTAACAATGGATTACCAGTGCGATGTGAATTCTGCCTGTCTTTACGGCAAATGTCTATTTGTTAGTGGGAACAGGAATCTGAGGCACCACCGGAGCAAAGAACACCAGAAAAACATCCTGAAACCGAACCCATTCCTGGGTGTGGGAGGTAACCTCAGGGCGTGCCCAACCCATCAGGATGGGTCTCAGTCCTATCAGCAAAAGGAAATTCAGGGAGCGAGAGAGAGAGCGCCAGGGGAAGCAGGAAACTGAAATCAGTAGAACCTGGAAGAGAAAGGCCGGCCGGGAGGCCCACCACCTGCATGGTGACATGGCCGAGAAGCCCAGGACCCGGGAGCCTCAGCTGCCAGCCCCAGGGCACCCGGCTCCGGGGTGAAACCACCACCTTCTGTCGCCTTGATTTGTACTATTTTCCAGCCTCACACCTGAGAGCTGATAAATTCCCAGGGCTTGAGCCAACCCTTTGCACGGTGTTTGCTTGAGCAGCAAACAGGAAACTGAAACACATGTGTTACTGAATAAAACACAGAATGTAAGAGCTGCTGCCTAAGCCAATACAAGTTTTTAAAATTCCAGTTTTTAAGAAACGAAGTACTAGCTCCTGATGCCCACTTTAACACAAGTGAGTAAAACTCCTGAAAGCAGTGTTGGCTAGACAGTACACCGCATACCGTATCTGTACAGGGTCTTGTACGTCACTTGCCAATATACCCCAGCATCCAGAACAGAAAGAGGGGCAGATAATCAGTGCTCAATAAATACTTGTAGGCCAGCCTAATGGTTTCTAAAATTGCCTGGCGATAAGCAATGTAAATATATATTCCCTAACTCATATTTTGCACCAAATGCACAATTCATTGTTTTTGTGTGTCCTATTGATTCAACTTGTGGCATCACAGCTACTAAAAATTACCATTCTCCTGGTCATAAAAGAATCTGTGTGGGTGACAAATATAAGGCAGATATATTTTATTCTTGTCTCTATTATCTTTCACTTTTCTTTCAAAGGAATCTGCATCTGAGAGGAAAATGTGATCCTGTAAATACAAGCTGTTTTTGGTCAAGAAATTTCCAATGAGCCCGAGGGGGAGAAAGCTTACACAACACGCTGACATATATGTTGGTTTTGCATAAAGTCTGCTCATCAAGTGCGTGTGCCACGTGTGTGTGCAAATTTCTAAGGCTTGAACTAAAACAATAAAATTTATTAAGGCTGGCCTTTTAAATCACAGCAAGTTTTATAAAAATATTCCACCGTCCATAGCACTATATCCTGTACACAGCAGTTAATCCGTAAATATGTGTCCAATGCATGCGTGAACAATCATTTAGCATTGTTCGAGCTACTGAGTTCATACAGAACTGTGTGGGAAACAGAGCCATTATGATGCTCTTGGATATTTTCCCACTTGAGCAGCTCACATTGGCGTCTACACTGTTACACACAAGTGTGGAGCGCTGACTCGGCCAGTAGCAGCGGTGTGAGCTGTGTGCTTACCTGTCCCAGGTGTTGGGCATGGCTCACAGGGTTTATTCCAGGCTTTGCCCACATTGTATGTGCAGCAGCACATCCGCTTCGTCACATTAAAAGGCAACTCGTTCTCACAAGTAGTTCCGTTATAGCTTCTGTAGCAAAAGCTTTTTCTCATGTCTGCATGTAGGAAAACAAATAAGCTAACCACCCATTCCAGCGAGCAGCAAACAATGAAACACAGACACCTACAGGCATGAAATTTTCTCAGGAAACATAATTCTGCAAAATTTCTGAGCCATTTGGAGGTATCTCAAAATAATTTTTGAAGTTAAACATAAATCGTTTTCAGGTTAACATGTCTCCCATTTTTAGATAATTTTCATGGTAAATAAACCCAATACACATCCCTGTACTCAAAAGCAGTTATTTAAAAAGTATTAAGTAGCAAATTTTAAATGTTCTCTCATTTGTATAATAATGGTCATTTTATCTGAATGCAAATTAACTATTTAATAAATAATTGTAATATTTGATGACATTTTGAGATGCAAGCTTTTTAAAATGTAATAACAACATAG
>PVIY010006217.1:0-89089 GCA_004026745.1 Myrmecophaga tridactyla
AAAAAGAGTTAAGAACTCTGGTGAGTAGATAGTCAAGATAAATACTAAGAATGAGAATATTTCAAGTTTTCTATTATTTAAATAAATGTTTTAAGATGTGGTAGGAGGAATAATGGCTGTCAAATCTGGGCACATCCAAATTCCCAGAACCTGTGAATATGCTGTTACATGGCAAAGGGGAATTAAGATAGTAGATGGGATTAAGATGGCAAGTCAATTGACCTTAAAGTGGGGAGATTGTCCTGGACTATCCAGGTGGGCCCAGTATTATGACAAAGGCCCTTAAATATATAACAATCAACGTCTGAGTGAAATTATTTGAGAAAGACTAAACTGGCCATTGCTGGCTTAGAAGACAAAAGAAACGGCTATGAACCAAAGAATACAGGCAGCCTCAAGAAGCTGCAAAAGACAAGGAAACTGATTCCCCCTGGATCCTCCAAATGGAATACAGCCCTGCCAAAATTTTGATTTTTAACGCAATGAGACCCACTCTGGACTTCTGACCTCCAGAACTTTAACATAATAAATTTTTGTTGTTTTAAGCTATAAAAAAATATATATATATATATATTTAATATGTAGAATGGAATGATCATAATATGTAGAACAGAATGATCATAAGTTAAGATGTTTGTGTTTGTTGCTATATATTTTTTTAATTTAAAAATTAAATTAAATTTAAAATATGTATATACTGAATCATTTATTTATATCAGTATTGAATCATGGACATTTACATTTTTTCTTTGAGTTATAACCCAATACTCATACCGTTATTTTACTGCTCAATTTCTTCCAGCTTTTGCTGTTGAGAGCTCTATTGGGTTCGCTCCTGTGTCCATTTTACATGCTTCAAAACTTTTTTTTTAGCACTTTGTCATTTATAGGTAACATAAGATGCCCCAGGCTTATTTTGTATTTTACCTGACTCGGCCTTAAAATTAATCACTTCTCCAAGAAGCCCTGATTCCTTTGGAGAATGATGTTTAGAAACCGTGACCTGGAAACTAAGTGTGCTCATTGCTACCTGGATGTCACTGCTACAAGTTCCTTTCAGTGGAAAGATCTGGGAATATATGTTAATCAGTATATGCACACATTTACATTTATTTCTTTATTTTCTGGTATTATACACATATTAAAAATCATACCTCTGATCTAATCCAGCTCCACAAGGTTCATTCTAGCATTCCCCCTTTGCTTATATGTGTTTCTGTTTCTGACAATGAGAACCTGTTATTTGTATCTATACTATATTTACTATTTACTCAACCCTAATATAAATTTGAAGTAGTTTTAGAATTTCTAACCCATTCTACTGTAAGAAACAAACAAAAATACACAAGAGTATAGTGCATTGTATGATTCTTTTGGTTTTAGCCTTACCATATCTGGTCAAAATACTATTTTCCAAAGTTTCTTATGTCAGCTCCTTTTTTGATCATCCTTTTCAGTGAAGTTATGTCATTCAATGTATTACAGTTAGATTAATTTGTCATATTCTGTATTCCATCTTGGTTTCCATCCCTATCTGTTTTTTGTTTTGTTTTGTTTTGTTTTTAAGAAATATTGCATACAGTGAAATTGCTTCTTTGTGGTATACAGTTCTAGGGTTTTGACAAATGCTTAGAGTCATTTACCTTCACAGTACCAAATGAAACAGTTATATCACCCCTAAAACTCATTTTTGCTGACCCTGGTAGTCAAATCTTTCCCCCACCCCACTCCTGGCAACCATTGATTTGATTTACACCCCTATAAATATCCCTTTTCCAGAATTCCTATAAATGAAATCATACAGGATGTAGTCCTTTGGGTCTAGCTTCTTTGACTTAGAAAATTGCATTTGAGAGTCATCCAGGTTGTTGTATGAAACCATAATCATTCTTTTTCTAAGTAGTTTCCCATTGTGTGGATGTGCCAGAGTTGGGTTATCCATTCACCTGTTGAGAAAAATTTTGGTTGTCCCTAGTTTTGGTGTTTTATGAATAAAGCTGATATAAACATTCATGCACATGTATTTGTGTGTGCATAGTTTTCATTTCATTTGAGTAAATATGTGAGAATGGGATTGCTATATCCTATGATAAATGTATGTTTAACTTTATAAAAAGCTGTCAGTCTTCCAAAGTTTCTGTATCAGTTTGCATTTCTGCCAACAATGTATTAGGGTTCCATCTGCTCTACATCTTTGATGGCACTTAATATTGTCAGATTTCAAATTTTAGTGACTTTAATAAATATGCAATGTTCTCATTGTGGTTTTAATTACATTTTACTAATGACTAATGATGGTAAATACCTTTTCATATTTTTCCCCTTCATCTTCTTTACTGAAGTGTCAAAAGCAAACCAAAATAGAGCTGTAATTGTCTAAATCTATAATGCAACTGGAAACCAAAAACAAGAAGGTAAACCCATGAGTTGTTTCAGAACAATTAAAAATAAGAAAAAAAGTTCATTTTACCTTTATATATTTCATTTCTAGTACCCCTACTTTCTTTATATCAATTCACGTTTCTGTCTAGTAGTATAGTCTCACTGCAAGAAGAACTTCCTTTAATATTTATTGTAGAGTAGGTCTGCTGGCAATAAATTCTCATTTTTTTTGTTTAGAAAGTCAATTTTTTCTATATTTTGAAATATATATTTCTGTTGGGCATAAAATTCTAGTTCTTTCGGCACTTTAAAGACATCACTCCGTTGTCTTACGGTTTCTCAAGAAAAGTCTAGTTTCTGAAGAAAAGTCTGCTATAATGCTTAATCTTTGCTTCTCTGTATGCAATGTCTTTTTTCTCTGGTTGCATTCATGATTTTCTCTTTCTCCTTTGTTTTCAGCAATTTGAATATTATGTGCTCAGGTGTCATTTTTGGGTATTCAGATCCCTGAAATTATTGGACCTATGCTTTGGGGTCTGTCATTAAATTTGATAAATTCTTAGCCACTATCTATTCAAATAGTTCTTCTGCATTGTTCTGTCTTCTTCTGGGATCCCAAATGCAAGTATTAAGACAAATTGAAATTATTCCACAGCTCTTTGATATACTGCTTTTTCATTTTTTTCTCTTTGATTTTTAGTTTGTAAATTTCTTTAGCCTTATCTTCAAGTATACTGATTCTTTTGTTAGCTGTGTGGAGTCCACTGATGAGCCTATTAAAGATATTCTTGATCTCCATTACTATGTTTTTTATTTGCAGCATTTTAATTTGGTTGTCCACTATTTTCCAACTTTATATTGAAATTGCCATTTGACTTAATATGTTGTTTACTTTTTCCTTCAGAGTTTTTAGTGTACTAATTACAGTTACTTAAAACTCCACGTGAGCATCTATGCCATATGCGTATCTGTTTCTGTCTCTTGAAGGTGTGAACAGACCCTCTTATTCTCTCACTAAATCTATTGTTTCTTTTCCTTTCCTTTCCCTGGAAAAGAATCTCCCTAGTTTTTGGAAGCTTGAAGCTGTGTTCTCCAATTGATAGTCACTAGTTGCATATTTATCACTACTGAGCACTTTTAATATGGCTAGTCTGAATTGGAATATACTGTAAGTATAAAATATGCACTGCTTCCAAATACAGCATAAGAAAAGAATGAAATATAGCTAATTAATCATTTTATATAGATTACTTGTTTCAATGTTAATACTTTAATATATTGGTTTAATTAGATGTATTATTAAAATGATTTTATCTGTGTGCTGGTTTGAAGCTCTTATGTACCCTAGAAAAGCCATGTTCTTTTAATTCAATCTTGTGAAGACAGACCTATTGTTGGGTGGGACTTCTTGACTAGGTTATTTTCACGGAGATATGTCTCTGTCCATTCAATGTGTGTCTTAATCTTCTCCTGGAACACTTTATGAGAGAGAACTCAGAGCCCACACAGAGACCAAAGAGATGAAACCAGGACACAAATGTTTGGAGATGCTCAGCTTGGAGATGAAATCCATAGTTTTACCCAGAGAAGCTAAATGAGGGCCCACAGATACTTAGAAAGAAAGCCACTGGAATCAGAAGCTGAGAGCCATGAACCAGGAGCAAGGACTAGCAGACACCAGCCATGTGTCTTCCCAGCTGAAGAGGTGTTCTGGATACGGGTGGCCTTTCTTCAAAGTCAAAGTATCTTTCTCTGGATACTTTAATTTGGACATTTTCATGGTCTAGAACTGTAAATTTGTAACCTAATAAATCCCCTTTGTAAAAGCCAAGCCATTTTTGTTATATTGCATTCTGGCAACATTAGAAAACTGAAACAAACTGTTTCTTTTTACTTTAAAACAAAAGTCACTAATAAAACATTTAAACTTACATATGTGAAAGCAGAGCTAAGTAAAGGGAGAGACATTATACTGATGAATTAGAAGAATTGATAGTCAGGATGTCAATTCTCCCCAAAATGATATGCAAATTAATGCACATTCTATCAAAATCCCAGAAAATGTTTTTGTAGACACAGACTAGGTTAATCTAAAATTTACCTGGAGAGGCAAAGGAGCTAGAAGAGCTAAAATAATTTTGCAAAAGAAAAATAAAGTAGAAGGAATCATTCTACCTGATTTTGATTTATTATACAGCTATAGTAATCAAGATTGTATAATATTGGAGGAGAGATACACACAAACATGAATGGCACAGAATGGAGAAGCCAGAAATAGAGTTCCACAAGTATGGGTGACTGATTTTTAGTAAAGGTGCAAAGGCAATTCTGTTGCTTTGTTGGACATTGGGGAACATCAGGCCTGGGTTGCCTTCTTTTATTGGGTGAAGAACATTAAAGATACCATGTTGCAATGTTATTCTACTAGTCCCTGAGTCCCCCAAAAATTCTTCTGTTTCCATCTGTGATAGTTCTCCAATGGTTGTTTCTTACATTATATTCTGGGTTTATAGCATTTCCTGGATAGGATCAGTGAGAAATGAGTCTTTACCATCTTTCTGGACTGAAAGTCTTCTCTGTACTGTTTTTCCAACTTTCTGAGAATCTGTTATTTTTTCAAAATAGAAAGTTTAAAAATTTACATATGTGATTCATTGTATCTCCATTGGACTCCACTGTTAGTGTGCTAACACACTGTTAGTTATGTGTTAATGTAACTCATAGCTGGGCTTCTTAAAATACAGTATGTCTCTATTGTCATGGTGATTACTGCCATCCCCTCCCTCCCCTGCTTCATTTTTTATTAGAGAAGTTGTAGGTTTACATAAAAAACATGCCTGAAATAAAAGTGTTCCATATACCACCATATTATTAACACCTTGCATTAGTGTGACATGTTACAATTCATGGAAGAACATTTTTGTAATTATACTATGAACTGTAGTTCATCACTTACAACAGGATTCACTGTTTGTGCTATATAGTCTTATACTTGTTTTTAATTTTTATTCTTGTAACATAGATACAACCTAAATTTCCCCTTTTAGCCACATTCAATTTTTTTTACATAAAAAATATGTAATTCAGCATTGTTAATTACATTCCCAATGCTGTGTTACCATCATCACCATCCATTAACAAAACTTTCCTATCATCCCAAAAAGGAATTGTGTGCCAAATAAGCATTAATTTCCCATTCCCTACTCCTACCCAGGCCACTGATAACCTATATTCTAGTTTCTGACTCTATGAATTTGCTTATTCTAATTATTTCATATCAGTGAGATCATATATTTATTATTCATTCATTGAAATTTTCCATGCATTCACCTTCAACCTACTTGTGTCTTTGAGTTTAAGGTAAGTCTCTTATAAACAGCATACAATTGGGTCAAGCCTTTTCATCTAACTGCCAATCTCTGCCTTTTTACTGGGGCATGCACCCCTCCATTTACATTTAAAGTAACTTCTGATAATGCAGAACTTTCTTCCGCCATTTGCTCTTTTATCTTTGTAAGTCTTATGCTGTTTTTGACCTTCAGTTCTTCCATTAATGCTTACTTCAGTATTTGTTTGCTTGTTTTTTGTATTGTGCCATTTTGAGTTCCTTCTCATTTTTTTCCTAAGATTTTTTTCATCTATTTTCTTTGTGGTTACCATGGTGTTAAAATTTAACATCCAAAATCTGTACCAATCATATCTGATTTGATACTAATTTATCTTCAATAGCACACATATACACTGCTTCTCTACCCCTCTGTCTCCCTACCTTTTTATGTACTTGTTACAAATTATCTTTGTACATTGTATGTCCGAAACCATTGATCTTTCATTATTTTTATGCATTTTCATTTTTGCACCTATAAGAAGTAGGAAGTAGAGCAACATAATAAAAAATACAGTACAATAGTACTGGCATTTACAATTACCTATATGATTACCTTTACCTTGTTGTTTATTTCTTTATGCTACTTTGATCCACTGTCTGGTATCCTTTCCTTTCTAAAGGAAGTCAAAAAGAACTCCCTTTAGCATTGTTTTAGGGCAAATCTAGTGGTAATGGCCTCCTTTAGCTTTTGTTTTTCTAGGACTGTCTTAATCCTCCCCTCATATTTTTTTTAACTTTTTTTTATTGTATAATACAATATACATACAAAGCAAAGAAAGGAAAAAGCAATAGTTTTCAAAGCACTCTTTGACAAGTAGTTACAGATCCCAGAGTTTGTCATGGGCTCGCATATATGATCCTCTCAGATTTTTCCTTCTAGCTGCTCCAGAAATTGGGCTCTCCCTCATTTTTGAAAGAAAGTCTTGCTGGATATAAAATTCTTGCTTGGAAATCATCTTCTTTCAGCACTTTAAATATTCTGTACCACTGCCTTCTTGCCTCCATGATTTCAAATGATAAATCAACACTTAATTTTTGGGGATTCCCTCATACATAACTTGCTGTTTTCCTCTTGTAGCTTTCAGAATTCTCTCCTTGTTCTTGGCATTGGAAATTTGTTCAATATGTGTCCTGGCATTCTTCTTTTTAAGTTTATACTGTTTGGAATTTGTTGGGATTTTTGAATGTGCTTATTCATATCTTTCATTAAATTTGGGAAGTTTTCTGTCATTATTTCTTTGAATAGTCCTTCTGCCCCTTTCTCTCTTTTTTCTCCTTCTGGGACTCCCATGATGCATATTTTAGAATACTTGATGGTGTCCCACAGGTCTCTTAGGCTCTGTTATTCTTTTTTACTTTTTTCCTTTCTGTTCCTCGGCCTAAATCATTTCAGTTGCATTGTCTTCAAGATCACTGATTCTTTTCTCTACCACCTCCATGATAGGTTTTTTGACCAGGAAGGAGTAGAGGCCAAAACTTGATTAAAGGAACTTTATTGTGAAGCTATGCACAGGTAGGCTGATGCTTAAATGGCAACAGAGGAAGGTGTATAGCTTATATATATAGGATGATGGTTGGCAGAAAGTAGGGAAAGGAAGGCAGTGGGTTTTCTTTGTCTAGCTTGGAAGCAGGAAGTTGGCAGGTTTCCATTGGTTGGTTTTGGAAGCAGGGGGCTAAGTTGGGAGTCGGAAGCTTTTTATTGGCGAGGCTTAAAATTTAAGGGCTGCTGTAGTCATGCAGAGTTTCAACAGCTGGAGGGCGGATGTTGGCTAAGGGGCCTTATTGCAAGATGGCAGCTGCCCAGGAGGGCAAGAGGGCACGGACTGGGGTGGGCAGGGTGGGTTTCCTGGAAATCATGGGTGGAGGAAGCTTCTTGGAATATTTGCTAGGGGTTGGGCACATCATGGGGGAATGGGGTTCTGCATAACACTTCAATCTGCTGTTGAAATTGTCTAGGGAATTTTTCATTTCAATTATTGTGTTCTTCAACTCCAGTATTTCCTGGAGAGATTCCCATGTTATGCATTCATTGTTTTCCTCATATCCTATAGTTCCTTCTCTGTGTTCTTCTTTATCTCCTTCAGAGTATTGAAGATCATTTCTTTAGCATCTCTATTTAGTAAATCCAAGCTCTGGTCTTATTCATTGGTGATTCCTGGCTTTTTATCTTTTTCCAGTTATTTGTCTTTTTTATTTTTTAATTATTATTATTATTATTTATTTATTTTTGCATGGACAGACACCAGGAATCAAACCTGGGCCTCCAGCATGGCAGGTGAGAATTCTGCCACTGAGCCACTGTTGCCCACCCTCCATTTCTTTGTCTTTTAATCTTTTGCTGTACACTGTACATTTTATTATTTTAAGGTGTTAAATATGGGATTTAGTCCCTGAGCTGTTTATTTCTTAAATTTGTATCTGGTTAGATATGACTGATTTTTTTGAATGCAAGAGCTAATAAAAAACAAGCAAATCAAGGCAAAAAGCACCTTCCACTGTTTTTGCAAATTGGCTCTGCTTTGGTGGATGGCCCCCTTCAGAGTTTTGCCTTCATATCAAGAAGAGAAGCCTGAGGCAAATGGGAAGTCCAGAGTCTTCTCTGTCTTATCTGAGCTTATGTGGAACTGGAGCCAAGGAGCCTGCTTCTTTTTGTGTGCTTGCTAGAGGCCTTAGGAGTTCCCCATTTACAGTTTACAGGAGTTAGGGTGAATGCCCCGACTATTTCCTTTGAAATGGACCTCCTCCCCATCCTGAGTGCTCTTTTGAATGGTTTAAAGCAGGCCACTTCAACTTAATTGTTTTTAACACTGTCACAGCTGTTTGCAAGTTGTTTCTCTGCCCTCAGAACATACTCTGGGCTGGTGAACCTGAGACACATTCCCTAGCTCAGCCTCTCAGACTTTTGCCCAATAGACTGTCACTGACATACATGCACCCATCTGCACACAGGGGCCACGCATGTGTGGAGCAGGGCCAGAGACCCACAATGAGAGCGCAAGCTGTCTCCACCCTGCATTGTGGAGAAGCTTCTTCTATGGCTTTGCAAGTTAAACTTTCTTGATTCTATTACTGGACAAAGATGGTGGATTCTTTTGCCTGTGTGCTCAAATGAGCGATTCCTGAGACACTGGGGTTTTAAAGACAAAAAGTTCATTGCTAGGCATGAAGCAGTAGATCGGATGGCCTATTTGCCAAAAAATCTGTCTCCTCAAATTTAGGAGGTTCAAGGTTTTTTATGGAGTCTAACAAGAGGAGATGAAGTCATTACAACTTCAAATAATCAAGTCTAAGCAGAAAGGGAGACAGTTATCATTTCAAAAGTGCAAGTCAAAAGGAAAGATCACTTCAGTAGTAAGTATGCACAGGGCTGAGACTAGGCTAGACTTGCCATTACAATAGTGAGTGTGTAAGCAAAAACAATCTGCAAATGTAAAGGAGTGAGCTTGGGACTGGAGCCAGTTAATGACTGACTCAGGTTCTTCTATTAGCATTATAGCCTTTGACCCTGTAATTTGCCTTAAGGCAAATATGGGATAAAGGAAGTAACAGCTCATACAATCACAAAGGCTCAAGATAAGGGCTTTTACATTCATTATCAGATATCAGGGCAGTTGGATTATAGTTCAGAGATTTCAGATGTTTCCCAAAACACCAGAAAGCAAAAGGGAATATCTATATAATAATTCAGTAATAATCGTCATCATCGTTTAAATCCTAACTTCTCAGTCACAACCCAGCATTTGTATGGTTAATGTGGCCCTTTAACTAAAGATCACCCACCTTCTTTAAGTTTCCTCTGTTACCTTTGCCTGGGGGCTTAGAACAATTCCACTCTCAGAGCTGGCCCCACCCCACCCCACGATCTGAAGTAGCCAATCAAAAGTAGAGCTCTGCAATCAGAACAGCCCCGCCCTCCCAGAATTTGGAAGACTAGGTCTTCATCTCACCCAGCACCAAAAAGCTGAGCCTGGAGCCTGTGCTCCAGTCCCCACTGCTGCCTGTCCTGAGACTGGGGAGGGAGAGGTGTGGATGGTAGCAGCTACAGGAAGGGTGAAGCTCAATGGTATTTATCAAAATTTACCAGCCCTTTCTTCCTGCTCCTCCCCAGATGCCTCACAGTGTTCCACTGGACTCCAGGAGTTTCAAAGTACTTGACTCTGTTCCTGTCAGTTCAGTAGTTGATTTGGTGGAGGGACTGATTCCTGGAGCCTGCTACTCTGCGATCTGCCATCATTCCTCCTCCTACTTCATTTCTGACATCCCTTTCAATAGGATATTATGTGGTAGACTTAGTAATAATATGAACATTGTTTCTATCTCAGACCTATTTCCGTTGTGGTTCTGAGGCTTTAAAAATATGTATGAGGTCATTTCCTTCTTCATGGGCTGGACCTGGTTACATTACTCTATAAATCAACATATGAGCCTTTCAGAACCGTGCTATCAACTTTGAGGGAAATCTCTTGTGTTTTTCTTTTGCTTGAGGTCTGTGGAAGTAAGAGCTGGCTCAAGATTCCTCCCTTAATTTGTTCCTTATATTATTGTAGCTGTCGATTTTTGACAACTATTTTGTAGTTTAAATTTTTCCCTTCCATTATTTGTTATCTTCATTGTTCTTCAAAGGACTTAAAGAAAGAAGAATAAGAAAAAAATAATCATTTTCCATTTTAGGTCTTGATTACTCTTTTCTGAGGGGGGTGGCGGTACATGGTCTGGAAATTTAACCCAGGTCTCCGGCATGAAAGGTGAGCATTCTACCACTGAATCCCCATGCACCCTAGGTCTTGATTACTTTTTGATGCTGGATATTTGGCATTTAATAGACAAAACAAAAAATTGATGCAGAATAGTTGAAACAAGGTTAGGAAAATCTGATCATTCTTGAAACTGATGAATACATGGGAATTTGTTAGTTAGTCTCCCTATTTTTGTGTACATTTGAAAAATTCTACAGTCATTTGTTAAAAATAAATTAATTTAGGTTTACTTAGCCCACATGGAAGTCCCAGGGTTGAAAATTATTCGTTCTGAATTATAAAGTGAGTAAAGGGGAAGACTGAAAGGTAAAAATTATTTGTTGGAAACTTCTTTGTGACTGAAACTGTGGTAGGTTCTTCACAAATTTTTTGTTTTTAAATCTGCATAATGAGAGAGTGAAGTGGGTATTATGATTTGTGATTCACTGATGAAACACCAGGGGCCTAGAGATGCTAATTAATCTTCAAGTGGTAGAGAGCAGAGCAGGAATTTGACCTTTGTCTGCGTTCCATTCTTAGGTCACTGCCATCACTGGAATTGATATATCACATCTGTGTTGCTAGATGGGCAAGTTGGGGCCATGCCTCTGTTTCAAGGTTAAGAAATGTTTCACAAATATGTAGTGACCACAATGGAAGATGACTCCTGGAGTCTTCAACTGAGGAGCTGTTTCATCAATGCCCCCTTAGAATTAGAGATGATTGGGGTCTTTTTTTTTTTGTCAGTCTTTGAGTTACTAAATTTGCCAGCTGTCAAGAATACTGCTTGTAAGTGATGATATTGTGAATTACTGATTATGTTAATTTTTATTTCATCTAATTTTTAATTAATAAATAAATTAATAAAAAAATAATACTGTTAATTTAAGAGAAAAAAAAAGAATACTGCTTGCTACTAGAACCTACCCATCTCTACATTTCACTCTTCCCTGTCTGATTCAAAGTTCTTAAGGGCAGAAACCATGTGTGGATACCTCTAACACCAAACACAGTTCCTGGAATAAAAGTTGATGCTCAATACACACTTATGAATGATGACCAAGAGCTTTTATGTCACAATCTGATCCCCATCCAGAGAATCTCCTTGTGCTGGACATTGAGGCACAGACAGATTACAGATGTCCAGATACCAAGTAAGGACTCTTGCTGCACATTGAGTGTTCAACCTGTAAATTACTGTATTTTATTTTCATTTTCTGCTTTCCTAGGTGATAGAGAAAACACAAGATTTTTCTAAATCTCTGGAGTGGTTTTGAGGGCAGAGGCCTGGGGGAGGAGTAATATGGTTGGAGGACGTGTTTTCATTTTGAAGTTTTGAAGATTAGTACCAGAGGAGTTGCAAATTTGTTTTTGCCATTGCTGAGTCAACTCTACTCAAGACCAGCTGACTTTCATCATTTTCCCCGAGATTTCAAGCAAATGGGTGAAGCTAGATGCCTTAAGAAGGGGTAAGGGATGGCTGCTAGATGGTGCAGAGGGAATATTTGCAGTTTGAAGTACTGTCTTCACAGGTAAACACGATTTGACTTTGTCCTGCCCCTGGGACAGCTGCATGTCTGCTTCCTTCCCATGGTAGAGGCTGGAAGCAAAACCCCCTCATGTGGGGCAAATGGTACTGACCTCAGACTTTCTTACCCCTGAGCAGCAATGCTAGCTTTGCTCTGCTTCAGTGCAGGAGAGTTTAGCCAATTTTTCAGTGAGCACAAGATGACAACTGATGCATTTCAGAAAATGGATAGAATCGGTGGAAACACAAAGACTCATTAAACTTTTAACTTTTATTCTTGCCTAATATATAATATGTTTTCTGCAAGAATTATTTTGAGCTAAATATAATTTAATTGAGATAAGTATCTAAAATATAATTGTCAATTTGAAAAATTCTATCACAAATACAGAAACAGAGCCAATAAACAAAACAAAATAAAACCAAAATACATGAAATAAGAACAGAATCTCCTTAGGTTCCAGCTGATGGTTTAGTTCCTCTTCTTATCCAGGTGGAAACTGCTAGTGTAAGGTGTAAGGCTACAGAGAAAAGGTAGTTATTGCACCAAGAGCATATATTTGATTCATAAAAGAAAGTCTGTTCCAGTCAGGGCAGCCAAGACTAAATAGAAATCATCTAAGCTGTTATCTGTTTCACTGAGGTCTCAGGAAAATAGAGGCTTTCAGGATGTTTGAGGTTGCTAGCTAAGTGCAATTGGATTTAATGTGACTGACATTTTGGCCTCACTTAGGTTTAAAAGTAAGTGTTCACTTCGCCTGTGGTGTTCAATTGCAAGTATTCCAGAGAGCCTTTTTTGTAGCTGGCTACCCTTTTTGGTTTTCGACTTCTTATCCCTAAGTCCTGTCTTTTCTGTAAAGAGCTGGCAATCATGTCTGAAAATTCTGCTTGCAGGCGTTGTTGATTCTCCCTGGAAAGGGGGTGAGGAGACAAAATGGAATTTCTCAGTATATTCATACAGAATATTTTTTAGCTCTAGAATACTCAGTTCATTTCACACAATACTCATTGAATGCATATCATGTGCTAGACACTGCTAGACACAGGAATTCCAAAAATTTCAAGACGATCCTTGCCTTCGATGAGGCATAAAACTGTTATCCCAATGTGTTGGTCGTGATAGAAAGAACTGGATCTATTTCAAGCAGGAAATTATATTTCAATTGCAAAGGGAAACAACACACTGCTAGAATTAGAAGGCATAGTTAGGAGGAGCTAGGATTACATAAGACCCTGCAAGAAGGGATCAAGGAGCCAGGAGGATGCTAGCTAGGTACCTGCTGTATAACCCAGAAAACCTGTTGGTCCCACAAAGATCTGGCAGTGTGGTGGTGTTTGGGGAGGGCTCAGAATGGATTGAAGGTTTCAAGAGCTTGGACTAGAGCCGTGGTATTCCTAGGGGCCAGGTCACCTGTGCCCAAGGATGGGGTTTTGGTGTCTCTACAGGCTTGGCATCTGTCCGGGTCTGGCATCTAGGAGTCTGCAAGACAGGCTTCTGCTACCATAGCAACAGCCACTGGACAGGTAGCTGCAGTACCTGCCCATGTGCAACTGAATGATAATTAAAGTCACCTTTTGGGGAACTGAAACCTGCCAGCTAGATCTGAAACCCTCTTCTCAGGGAGAACACCAACTCGATGTAAAGACCAGAACTGTAGTCCTGGGGGTGGGAAAGGTCTTGTTTCCATCAGGTGTCTCAGGACAAGGTGTGGGTAAGGGTGGAACTGCTGAGTTCCCCTTTGCCTCCAGGATGCTCTTCTCTTGTCAGAACCAGACGCAGGAAGTGACCTCTAAACTGACCTCTGTTTTCCTGAGCAAGCCTGGAGCCCCCAGTTTCTAGTAGCCAGAGAAAGGAGATGCCTAAACCTTCTTATGTGTATAGCCCCTAACCTCGAATGCAATATATATCATTGTCACCTGCAAAGCATGTGTCAGCAAATTGTCTATATGTAAAACAACTTAGAGAGCCATGATCTCCAGCATCCCTCTCCCTGCCAGCCCCAGCAGCTTACACAGTAGGAGGGGTTGGCAGACTGTACTCCTGATCCTTCATCCCGGTCAGCCAGTAGGTGGTCTCAGTTCCTCTTCCCTAGTGAGATGAAAAGAAAAAGAAAAGTGGACAATTTGCTGGCATAGCAGAACTCTAGGTGAATTTTCTTCCTTTTTAATTTAGAGTTCTTGTAATATTGCTATCGTGATATTTTGATATGTCTTTAAGGGGGAAAAAAGGAGAATACTTTGAAAAAACACATCTGAAGAATGAGAGATTTATTTTTTAATAAGTACTTGGAAATAAAGATGTGTTTAGAGGTAAGGCAAATCACTTCAGGAACATGGGATGTTCTCAGAAGTTACGTTATACAAAGTCGCTGTGGACACAATTAACATTCATTTCACTTAGGAGAAATGCAGAGTTTCTGAGAGTCTCTAGTCACGTATTTTCATCAACTTATCAACAAGGAACCTTGTTTTATGTGTGTTTCTGTTTAAAAGTACCTTGTTTAATACATATTGACACTGAACTCATGGTCAAAAACACTAGAGTTCATGACCGAATAGAGCTTATCTAACACATGTGTGATCTCCATAAGGTACATCATAGCCTTTTTGAATTTTAGAACATTTTAGGCAGCACACGGTTGGGGACCATCTTAGACAGTAAAATCACCAAAAGAATGCACAAAAATGTGAAAAACGTGTCATTAAATACAACGTCAAAAGGACATCTGGGGCGGTGCAATGGTGGCTCAGTGGTAGAGTTCTCGCCTGCCATGCCAGAGACCTGGGTTCGATTCCTGGTACCTGCCCACGCAAGAAAAAAAAGGACATCTGTTTACCACATGAGAACAGAAGCAAGCAGGCAGAATGCCACCTTGTTCAAGCTCAGATAGGAAAATATGTGGGTTGGCCAATTCAAGTTTTTTCTGCTCTGCACATATCTGTGAGTGATCATAAAAGCAACGGGAATATTGATTTTGGGGTTCCAAATAAAGTTTAGCAACTAGGTGCATTTGCATTCATAGATTCACTATTCATGGAATCTATGAATAGTGAGGAATGACTGTGTGGAGGAAGCAATGGCACATGTTATAGCATATTGGTCATAGTTCAAAATATCACAAGATCTGTGTGAAGGAAAGGAAATTTCTGAGCTGACATTCTTCAGAGATGGCTTCTCCTCCCGGGGAAAGTGGGTGATCATTGTGGGGAGTATAGAAAAAGATTCTTTGTCTTCATGCTCCTCAGCTTCACCAGCTATGGGATGACCAGCCTGGACGTCAAGCGTGAAAGGATGGTCCATGTGCTTTTTCTGTGGGTTCCTTACCTTTAAGTATGTTTCTCCTCTCACTTCATACAGGAACTGGCACTCAGTTCTCTTCAGAATGGCTATAGTGGAGCCACTCACATGAATTCTCAAGGCTGGGAAGGCAAAACAGATAAAAATCATGTCCATTTTAAAATGTGTTACACAATCACATTGGTTTCCCTGTGATGCAGAATGTAAGTTGCAGGTGTTCTTGATATCGTGGATATTTTTGTGAAAGAACATTTATGAATAAAATCAGTGAGGTTCAGAATCTTAGCACAACTGGGAAGAAAGAGGGTCTGACACTTGCTTTTAGTGTCCTGAATACTGGGGCTCCTTGGGTTGTGCTCCACAGACTCTACTTCCAGTCCAGAGTGCAGCCCCTGGGCCTGGGTTTGGACTTGGCTGGTGGCACTGAGCTTGGGAGTTGGAATTTGGTGAGGGCCCCATTTGTAAAGATTCTGATAAATAGTTGGCATGTTGGGGGCAAAAGGAAGACTTAGGAGAGAGTTTCAAGGCCTTAATTTTCTCAAATTTTACAGTTCTGAGATACTGTTATCCTTCTGACAATAAGTGGTGAGGGCATTCCAGTTCTGATTCTTAAGTCTGCTGCTGGACACCACCTTTCCCACTGTGGATGCCTAACAGTCACACCAAAAATAATAACAATAGTAAGAATAATGACAATCCCATATTAAAGGCCTACCAGGTATCAGAGGCATGCTAAGTGCCTACCATATATCACATCAAACCGTCCCAGCCAGGATTGATAGCCCATTCTCGACTTACACCATCATCTTTTTGAGGCTTAGAAAGATCCGGTCACTCTCTGCCAACCCTTCCTCCAACTTACAGAGCCACTGATTACCAGATAGGATTTTAACTTTCTGACCCCAACCTTATTCTCTCTTTTGCTGCATGAATTTTCCAATGTAAGCTAGTTATACACTAGTACCAGATTATCAGTAGACTACCAAGGTATTTTGTGTTTTTGTAAGTTCTGCCACCCATATCTACCAAAGTTTCTTTCTCTCTTCTATATGTTTCCATTACTGTCATTATCATCAGTATTTATTGAGCTACTATATGCAGCGCACTGTAACTCTACCCTGCTAGGCAAATACGATATAGGCTTTTGTGTAGAGCGAATACTTAGATTTTTCTTCACTAAAACCAATTCCCAGGGAAATCAAATAAAAGAGGGATAGAAAAATGAACCGCGGTAGATATTCCATATCTAACCCATTCATTTTTTTTCCAACTTTAAATTGTATGGCCATTCCAGGTGGAACATGCCTGAATGCATTGCAAATGAGCAAAAAAATGACAGTAACAGTCTAAAGCTGAGCAAAGAAGGATGAATAAATAATTATTTATAAACAACAATAAAAGCAAATATAGCAGGGACTGGATTGACACAGGATCACTTCCAGCCAATGTAAAGGGCCATTCACTTCACTGGTGATTTGCAACTTGTGCATTTTATTTATTTATTGTGCATTTTAGCCTATAATTCCCCTCTGCTAGAAGACAGAATCTTTGTACTCAACGAAAAACAATCTCCATTCTTACGGAGGCCAGTGGATTCCATCCTAGAGGCTGTGTTGACAGTATCTCCAAATAGACAGTATCGTGGCATCTTGATCCCCACAACTCCTGCAGCACAAGGACCTGAAATGGGGGACAGAAAGTAGCAAGTGGAGACAATGGAAATTGCAGCATGGAGTGAAGATTGATAAGCCTCCTCTGAGTCAAATTCTGAATATTCATGTCATTGGAGAAGTGGCTGAGGATGTGGAATGTGAACTGTCACTTTTGCTTTAAATGGATGTCTCCAATGAGAGAAGCATCATTTTTCAATGTATGCTTTCATCAAGTATTTTGCTCTACCACAGTAATTATATTTGCACTAAACAAGATGGCACGCTGTTTCAGAGATCCAGGTCACAAAGTTGAGAAGTCCTTATATATTTAATGTTTTAAATAGAAGGCTCTCAAGAAAGATGAAGACTTTCCCTGCTTGCTTACTGTATCAAGTCACACAACTCTGAACTCCAGATTGCTAGAGGGCACAGTAGACTCAAAGGCACAATGGTCCAAGTCTATTTAATTAAATTAAATTTTAGTCAGGTATTTTTGGCATGATGATGGAAGACCCAGAAGACAATGACTTGGTATAATCTTTCCTAAGCCTTTCTTGGGCCAGGTGAAGGCACCTGGATAGAAGAGCTTGCAAGTCAAGAACATTCCAACAAGCAACAAAAGTCAATGCAAGACTGTACTCTGTGGGTATTAGGTAGGAAAGAAGAGTTACTCAATGAAGTGTTTGCATGGAATGATTGAATGCAAGAAATTTTTAGAAGTTAACAATTAACTCAGAAAACTACTAATTTTCTAGTTGGCTCATTGGGTTTTGATCTGTATGAGTTTCTTGGATTTATCCTAGAAATAAATACTCTGTTTATGAGCATTTTTTTAAAAATCACAATACTTGAGCTTTCCCTGAGTGCTGAGCCCTTCTCTAACAGATCTGAAGCAAAAACAACAAAATAAACACAAACCAAACACCAAAACAAACCCATAAGGAAGGGAAGGAGCAGGAGAGGCAGCTGTCTAATCAGGTGATCTCTGAGCTCCCCAGCCATACCTGGCCTTGTGTTAAGAGTGCTAGGTATATTCTCAAAAAGGAAGTGATAAAGGTAGGAGAGACCTGGTAGTAGAAAATTCCTTGCATATATATATATATATATATATATATGTTCTACTCTTGATTCCCCAAATTTAACTTTGCAACCTTTTAATTTCACAGGCCCAAACCCCTCCTGGTATAAAATGACCTGAAGTCTTAATGGTGATAACCCCAGACATTGAGCAGGTCATGGAGAAAATGGTCTGGGCCAGGGCCAGAGCTTCAATCTCATTGCCTTGGTTCAGGCAGTTCTGCTGCCATCCCTCCCTCCAGGCCTGGAAATGTGTGAAGAGTTGGAAAAGAGTATGCTGCTGCTGTGGCTAGGGAGATGCCCAAGAAATCCTCCATGTGTACATGGAAACATCAATGGCATTTGGCCATGGACATGACTAGTGAAGGAAATGGTTTTTCCCTGGCAGTCAAAGATGTGGTAGCAGTTTAACTTTTTTCTATTTACTGTCACTTTGAGAAGCTCACCAATTTATTACTCATTCAACAAATATTTACTGTCTGCAATGCTAGGCATTGCAGATACAGGATGACATTTGCAATTAGTTTTCTGGTCACCGTCACAAAGCCCAGTGTCATCTCTCAGATCATATGTACTCTGATCCTCTTGTGTGGGCAGAAGGACAAGAAAAGTTATATGGATAAGTGATTTAACTTAACATGAGGAAAAGCTGCCTGGCAATCACAATTCAATAATAGAGTGAGTTGGCTTGAAGAAATCATGAATTTTCTGGGAGTCCTAAAGTTATTCTAAAAGTGGTTATATAATTACTTATGAAAAAATATAAAGACAATTTATGCTCTGCACAGAATTAATCTATATGACTTCTGAATTCCTCTCCAGCTATGTTTTTTTTCTGTACCTCATTTTCTCAAATCCCTCAGGTCAAGCCTGGGCAACTTTCAAGGTTTTTGAAGTGACCTGTGTTCTTTCTGCACTATTGGAAGGAAGGTGGGAGGGGAGAAAAAGGGGGGACATAAATGCCTTTTTATTATAAATTGTCCAACTATATATTTTTCCCCCTATAGATGATCTAATCCACTTAGGCTTCTATAATATTTTAGTGAAAAAAATATACAGAGTTAGGGGAGTAAGGAAATGGGGAGGAGATAAATGAAAGAATAAATATGATGATTTAAATTAGAAGTCCAAAGCTTCTTGTTTCAGCAAGTTGTTGGTTGTTTATCATTCTAAGTGTCAAAAGTGCTGTCAAAAAAATGTTTTCTAGAGCTATCTAGTGACTGGGTCTAAATATGTAAGGATGGAGCCCCACATTTGACTGACAGAATTCAAGAGTAAACCTCACATGAAAATCTATCACACAAGAGTAAACCTCACATGAAAATCTATCACACTTGAAGACCTTTTATCTGTTCTGATTTAGGTGGTGCACACAGATGCATATGGTACCAGAGTGAACTCCAATGCGGATCCATATTGGTAGGCCAGGAAGATGCTCCAACTCAAAGGTCCCCATGAAACTGAGGATATCCAAGGCCATCTTGGCAATGTCTATTGCATGTCGATTACCATTTCTCTTAGGCAACCCGCTAGCCACCATGTAGGCATCACCAATGGTTTCCACCTGTGGAAAGTGTCACTAATCAGTGGATCTGCCCCTTTGAAAGGCACAGAAATTAAACAGATAATTATGTATCAAACATGAATGTTTACTGGGAATTCAGTATGAACATGGTCCCGTTTGCCTTTAATGGGTCCAGTTCAAGATCTGTCCATGCGTATTTCTTCAGGCTTTTAATAGTTTTATAGTCTAGTTAAATGAATGATAAACAGCTAGAAAGAATTTAAACCACATAAAAGTCCTTAATATGAATATAAATCATCCAGATATGGTGACAATTCTATAAATATTAAATAATCTGATTTTATGCAATTTATGCAAATAGTCTTTGTCTCCAGGAGAAAACATTAACATTTTCCAATGGATTATCATTTTTTCACTAAATTTATCTAAGAACTCCTTAATTACCAGAAGAGTCATCTTTAGCATTTATCAATTTTCACATACTATTTGACAAAAGATAATTGTAGGTTCCTCCAAGACATAATAAAATTCTTGTAGTATGATGATTCCAAACACTTTTCCTGTAATAAGTACTAAATTAATGTTAATGGCATCCTGCAAGCAGTATTCTTTGATAAACGTCTTCCTCTTTAATTTTATTTGATAATGATATGTATAGTTCTGCACCTGTTGGTTAGTTAACTCCTTTTTGCCAACTTTCTCTAAAATGCTTTATCATTTTCTACAGGAACCATTGTTAATTTGGCTCTCTGGGCTCTATGCATTGGGAAATTGACTAAACAAACCCTAGTTGAGACATCCTCTCTGTTGTTTAATATTAACAGATTATTATATGAGTGTCCTCTAAATTTTATTTAAGGGATTACAATGTTTCAGGAACATTGTTATCTCAATAATCTTCCAAATAAACCATTGAGTTACGTATTATTTTTACTCCTATTTTACAGATAGCTAAACGGAGACTTGGTGAAGTGAAACATATCTTATGAGGTCACACAGTAAGGGGAAAACTGGAATTTGAATGCAGGTGTCTAATTATAAAGTTACTTCATCTATAAGCTCTACTGCTTTTTCGATATGAAAATAGAGGAATTCAATTCTCCTCTACTCTTCTGAATCATACATTTGTGAAGTTAGAATGGTAAACAGCTTTTTACCAATACCATTTACCAATGATTATCTTAATTTGCCTAAACTCCCACTTTTATTTAGAAAACCGCAAAGAAGAAACAAAAAGCAACTGAGACAGGCTGACATTCCAACAATCCTTTGCAGTGCTAATTAAGATTTCTGCCTCCACGGGAAAAGAGGAACTGTAATAAACAAGTCATGCTGACATTAACAAGTCTGCTACTCTTCACCAGATAAGTCCATTCCTACACAAACATTCTGCCTGTGCAGCTTTTGCAGATTTATGGTACCCAAAGATGCCCTTTTCCCCCAAAACTCACATAGTTTATCTCTTCCTTGCCTCTCCCTCCTTGTTCCCCCATACTCTTTTTATTTTTTCTAAACAGATATATAAACTGTTTCCTTGCCACTCTTCTTTGAATAGTAAGTTTCTTTTCTTTCTGCTCCCATGTGGGTCATTTAGCTCAATAAATTTATTCTGCACTGTATAGTTTCTTAAATGCTGCCAGAATGCAATATACCGGGAATGGAATGGCTTTTATAAAGAGAATTTAATAAGTTACAAGTTTATAGTTCTAAGCCTATAGGGAAAGATACCTTAATTCAAGAAGGGCCAACGGGTAAGGAACACCTTTGTCATCTGGGAAGTCATGTGGCTGGCATCTTTTGGTCCCTTGCCCCTGGGCTCCATTGCTTTCAGCCTCTGTTCCTGTGAGGGTTCTTCACTTTGCTTTTCCAAGGCTGGGTTTCATCTTTCGGATTCCCTTAGCTTTCTCTAGGTCCTGGTTGCTTAACATCTCATGGCAATGTCTGCTGGGCTCCAAGCATCTCTAAACATCTGTGGCTCTATTCTTCAAGTGTCAGCATCTGTGTCAGTTCTGGGCTCTGTTGGCTGTGAACTGTCTCCAAAATGTTCCCTCTTTTAAAAGACTCTGGTAGACTAATCAAGACCCACCTGGAATGAGTGGAATCACATCTCCATCTAATCAAAATATCACACACACAATTGGGTGTGCCACATCACTGTGGAGATGATCTAATCCATCTCACTGTGGAGATGATTAACAGTATTGAGTCAGGATTAAAAGAAATGGCTGCCCTCCCTCCAAAGATTGAATCAAGATTAAAACATGGTTTTTTTCTGGGGAACATAATGGCATCAAATTGGCACAGAAGTTTACAGTTATAAGGCCATAAAATGCCCAAATTATGGTATACAGAGAAAGATACCGTGACTCAAGAAAGTCCAATATATGTCACATGGAAAGGCATGTGGCTGGCATCTACTGGTCCTTGTTCCCAGTTCCGTAGCTTACATCTTCTGATACCAGTGGTTTCCTCTCTAAGTGTCTGTGAACCTTCACTTAGCTCCTCTAGGATACAGCTCTGGGTTCTGGCTTGCTTAGCATCTCATAAGAAGGCACATGGCAACATCTGCTGGGCTCTGCATCTCCAAACGTCCATGTCTAGGCATCTGCTCTCTCTGTCTACACTCCAAATATCTGCATCTCTGTCAGCTCTGAAACAGCTGGCATCTCTTAGGGCTTCTGCATTTCCAAATGTCTGTGTCTGCATCTGCATCTGAGGTTTCTCCAAATGTTTTCCCTTTTAAAAGAGTCCAATAAACTAATCAAGACCCATGAGTCAACTGGATGGAGTCACATCTCCATCCAATCAAAAGGTCACACCCACAACTGGGTGTGTCACATTTCCATGGGAACAATCCGATCAGAGGGTTTCCACCCTACAATGATTAAACAATCCTGATTATTTAATCAATCATGTGGGGCTGCCCCCATAAATTTGCATCAGGAGAAAGACATGGCTTTTCTGGGGTATATAACAGCTTCAAACCAGCACACCCTGGTAAGACCTTTGTGGATTCATTACTGAACTGCCAAGTTTTATTGACTCTGTTTTGTTTTATTAAAAACAGCCATTTATCATATATTCATAAGAATTCTAATGTCACCTGCTCCGAGTATCCTGGTAGATGAGTTAAGCTAACCTCTGATGAACCTAAATTTACATAGACACAGTGAGGCTGTTTTGATCAGATTAGACTTAATTATCTCAAGGAAAAATTTGCCCCTAATTTAAAATTGTTTGCTAAATGGGATGCTTTTAACAAATGGCTACTAGAAACTACTGAAAGGAAACAATAAAGAACTGAATGCAGCTGCTCCTCTCTCCCTCTCTCTTTATCCCTCTCTCTCTCACCCTCTCTCTCTCTCTCTCTCTCTCTGTCTTTCTCTCTCAGTGCTGCCAACCCCCCTTTCTCCCTTTTCTCCTCCCCTTCTTAATACCCGAACTCCAGATCTGTCCCTGCCAGGTCTTTTAAAACTAACCCATCTAACCAAACCTCGTGTTCTCATTCAAAATCAAATCCTTTGTTCCCTGGACCCAAAGCCTGAGCTAGGGTAGGGAACCTGGAGGAGTAATCTGCAGGTGGCCTGCTTCTTTAATGTAAGGAGGAGTCACCCAATTGCTTAACTGCTACACACCTCCGTGCAAGTAAGGGCATACCCTGAAAACCCTGAGGGAACATAGCACACGTTACAAAGACATTATGAAACCTAATAAAAATAGCAGAGGCACTGCCTCAGCAGTCAGCTGGTGGTTGTTTTGTGCGGTATGGTCAGCTACAGTAAGCTGTCTCAAGACAGATATATCAGCAAATTGAAAGATGAATTAGAGCTAAAAAGAGACATGCAGATTTCCACCTCTGCTTTAGTAACAAGTTCGTGAGAACAGCTAAATAAGAGAGATAATGATATATAAGTGCTACCCTGTCATTTCTTAAAATTAAGAGGTAAAAAAAAAAATTGGGATCCAAAACCTAGAATTCCTGAGAAGACATCAAGAAATACCAATAATCAAAGTATTAGCAAAAATGCTAATTGTCAGAGCAATGCAGTCCCTTTAACAACCCTGTTTTAGTAAGTGAAAAGTGGAACTAATTGTAATACACTGCTGAGGAATTAATTAAATTGGGAAAAGTTGCTCCTCTTGGTAACTAAGAAGCAAATGTTTTAGCCTTTATCTGCCTAATATGCCCACACCTGCTGAGGAAGCTGCCTTATAATTACATTTAAAAAATATGCATAAAGAAAGGCAAAAGCCTTGGGAATCCTTCTCAAATAATCGGATTTAGTAACTGTAATACAAGATTGTAAAGCTTGTTTCTAGCTTCACCCTTGTTCAGTGCCCTTTAGTAGTAGGCACATTCATAAAGCTAACATGCCCCTAAAGGATTTTACAATACTGTAAAGACAAAATACCTTCAAGGATTTCAAAATTCACATAAAATTAAATCTTTTTTTTTTTAGGGGACAGTATAAACATATATATATACAACCATCAATTCTTTTTAAAGACTGTATATTACTCTTTCAACAATGCATTAAAGTGTTTTAATTATTAAGCACTATTCTAACAAGTTTAATTTATATGGTAATTGTATGTTATAATATACTTGAAAATAGTTTCCAGAATCACTCTGGTAGTTTAAGAATGTAAGGTATACAGGTTGTGTTTTTATTAAAGGGAAAAGAGAGTAATTTTGTCCTGGATGACTGGTTGTTACAGAATTAAAAAGAAGATGTAAGACAAAACCTTGTTACTGGACAACGGCAGTGGATTCTCTGCCCAGTGCAGTCAAATAACCAATTCCTGAGACACTGGGGTTTCAGAGAGAAAGACTTTATTACTAAGCACAGAGCAGGAGATCAGATGGCCTATCGGTCCCAAAATCTGTCTCCCTGAACTGCTGTGATTCTGATAGGTATATAGTATAAAAAAAATGGGCAGATTTTAAGATAATGAGCACAACAGCTCCAGATGATGTAATTAGAGGTGATCTAATTATTGAGCATGTGCAGATTGATTAGTCACAGAATGTATATAAGAAAATGGTGGCTTTAATATGATGGGCATGTTTTTTGTTATTATAATGAAGCATAGGTCACTTACGTAAACTACTGTGCATGCCAACTGGGACCATTTTAGTTAGATCCAGTTTTGATTATCAAGATAACTTTGGAACTGGGGTAGGTTAGTTCTGGGCTGACCCAAGGCCCTTTATTAATAAACATTAGGGGCTATCTTTAGTGATCATTAGACTCTAAAGTCAAAAAACCAGATAAAATGGATTATAGTTCAAAAATTTCAGTATCTCCCTCTGCCTACTCCAATATACCAGAACGCAAGAAGGGATATATATGTAATAATTCAGTAATCATAATCATTACTTAAATCCTAACTTCTCAGCTACAACCTGAATAGATATAGAAAGTTGTAGAAAGTATATAGAAAATGAAAGTTATTTCTTGTGGTCAAAGTTGAATAAGATTTAATGTCTATCTAAAATTTTTTTTTAAAGCCTTAGTATCAAATAATATATCAATACAAACTAAAATTTTGTTTTCTCTCTTTTAAGGTAATAAAATTTTCTTAAATTATTATTCTATTTTTAATAAGAGGCTATAAAAGTTTTTCTGAATAATCAGCGTTAAAAAAAGCAAAAGTCTATGTTTTATCAGAATTACTTCTTGTACTTTATGTTGACTTCATCATGTCCTTAGTTTTTAAGAAAATCATCTTTGCACTTTTAAAAAAGTTAAGTTTTTCCTTAACTTTAGTTAAATAAGGAACCAAATATTGTTTCAGACCTAACAACTTTTGACATTTTGCTTTCTCAAGGTCAAAGCCTAAAGGATATCTTATTATTCCAAACAGTAGCAAAAATTCATTTTTTCACCTTATAAAAGATGAATTACTAAAAATAGTTAAGTTCATTTATTATAAGTTGCATAAGAAATGTTTAGAAAACGTTATAGAAATTGAAAGTTATTTTCTAAGCTTCTGTTGGTCACTGATCTACATAATATTAGACAACAATATAGTGCCGCTAATCATAGTTTTAGTTCTTTTAAAGAACTTTATGGCACAGAAATAATCAAATTTCCTTATCAGTCACATTGTTTTACTCCAATGCTTCTCTGAAAGTACTTAACTGTCAGCTATACAGGTCAGAGCTTCATCTTCAACGAAAAGAAGCAAAGCAAGTATATAAACTATGTTCTACTCATTAACTCACAACTCACATAACCCTAGTAAAAATATGAAAAGGAAATTGGACCTCTGTTTTAACTGAAATGCTTACATATTTAGGCTCCAGATGCCAAACACAGTGTCTCCCACTTAAGTTACTGGCACAGCCAATTTCCAGAGCCTGCAAAACTATAAAAGTATCAGCCACATATGTCTTCTGGACATGTCCCCAGAGTGGATGGAAACATCTTACTATATGTACACCTGTAACTCTACCTGCTGGAAAGAGCTCCGTCTCCTTAACTCTACAGTGAACACTCCCTCCAGATTGGCTGTGTTGTAGTGCCTGAGAGCCCTGTGAAACAGGCCAGAGGAAGCCTGGAGTCCATCTGCCTGTGCTCAAAAGGACCAACAATGCTATAATATAAAGGATGCACAAGAAATGTATCCACCAGGGAAATAAAAGCTGGAACTATGTGGTTAAACACTAAAAGGACACAACTGGCACTAAAGCCTGCTTTTATGGGGAGACAGCATGTGTGGAACTGTAAGCCTAACACTCGCTCATTAGCAGCACACCCTCGGTCCTATAGGAGAAAGTTCTGCAGTAATTTTATATACAAGAAAAGAGCTTCCCGCTTGGGTACTCAATAAACATTTATGTTTGTGCCCCAGGCTTCTTTCCCTGCTTCCTCTAAGTCCATCTAATATTTTCCTTGATTAAGACATGCCGTGGTGACATTCTACAACCAGGCTGACTGTTAACTATGCAGGTACGTGCCAGCTTCAAGTAGCTCTGGCCTCTTACAAGATATTCTCCCACTGTCCTTAGTTTACTGGAGTAATTAAATAATAGCTATTAATCATCCATATCCCCCAAAGTAGCAACTACGTAATTCTAACTGTTCTTTCTCTGTTCAACATGTTATTTTTATTTTTAGAAAACATCTAAACATGACCTGCCCATCTGTGACACCTATTTAGTACAGCTTAACCTGGGTAGTTGCTAAATATGGCATTCTAAGCACCAAAACTCCTTAGTTTATTAAAAAAAAATTGTTTATCCTATTGCTGTTTATATTGCAATTGTGACTTCATTTCTCAATGTCAGATTGTAAACCTGAACCCTCCTGTTCCTACGTTCAGAGACTTAAGCAGAAGAGGTGGCAGAAAGATTGTTAACAGTGGTGGGACAGAGTAACTTGTAACACAGTTATACATTCCCACTTTCCCTAATCCCATCGCTATTTATGCTTGTGTTCCTGCTCCTCTTTAGCCCAGTAACCCTTCGATGGCTTACCAACTTCATGTCTCCATGAAAAATCACTAAGCTGTATTTTGTTTCACCTGCGTCCCTAAGTTACCTTAATCAGGAGTCTTGAGACTCCCTTGACCAAAAGAAGGGAATGTGAAGTTACAATGGTAAATAGCTCTACTAATCATCTTAATTTTCTTAAACTTCCATTTTTACTCAGGAAACTACAGAGAAGACACAAAAAGCAACTGAGGCAGGCTGACATATCAACCATCCTTTGCAGTGCTAATTAAGACCTCTGCCTCCCTGGGAAAGGAAGAACTGTGATTAATAGTCATCTGACACCACAGGTCTGCTACTCCTCACCAGATAAGCCCATTCCTATACAAACATTCTACCTGGGCAGTTGTTGTTTTTTATTTTATTTTATTTTATTTATTTCTTTATTTTTGCATGGGCAGGCACCAGGAATCGAATGCAGGTCTCCGGCATGGCAGGTGAGAACTCTGCCTGCTGAGCCACCAAGGCCCACCCGCCTGGACAGTTTTTGCAGATTTATGGGACCCAAAGACACCGTGCTTCAAACAACTCACACAGCTCACGTCCTCCTTGCCTCCCCCTCCCCATTCCCCCATACCCTTTATTTGTTCTAAACAGTTTAGAAACTGTTTTCCTGCCACTTTCTTTGAGCAGTAGCTTTCTTTTAGTTCTGCTCCCATGAATGCCACTTAGCTCAATAAACTTATTCTGCATTTTGGTTTTCAGAGTCTATTTTCTACTTAACACATTATTAGCCCAGAACTGGTCAGCATGCTAGTCAGATAATAGATCCAGTTCTACTTTACTCTTCTCTGAATGATGTTTGCTAATCTTTTCATTTCAATAGCAACAAAAAGTAACGGATGAACTGATTCCTGTTTTGCCTCTTATGACCCCTGTGTCTTCTCAGCTGCATTCATAATCAGCCTAAACACTGTCCATTTTTGGAGATGATGTGAGAGTGTGCCATTTTCTCTATTTTACTACCCAAAGTGCATTCCTGCTGAACTTTGTTTTCTTTCACCTTGCTTCTAAAGTTACACGGCCACTTTAACTTCTGATCCTTCTTATTCTTCCACTTCTTTTCACCTTTAGGTCGGATTCAACCACCAATTCATGAAATTTTATTTCAGAGAGGACGAAAGCTGAGTAATAACAGGAACAACGAGTCCTGACTCTGATGACCTGTAAGAAGGTTTCACCCTGCCAGGTGGTGCGGTTACCTTGTAGACGTCGTGGCGATCAACAATGTGGTCAAAGCTCTTGTAGATGTCGTTGAGCATGTCCACCACCTCCATGGGGGTGCTGTATTTGCAGATGGTAGTGAACCCTACGATGTCACTGAAGTAGATTGTCACTTCCTCGTACAGTTCCGGCTCCACAATGCCTTTCTCCTTCAGAGACTTTACCACTAGCCTAGAGGACGGAGGAAAAAATCTGCCTTCAACATCAATGCTTTTTTTTTCCTTTATTGCATAAACCTTTGAAACGGAGTAGTTAATAACTGTCCACCAGGAATTCTCAAACTTGAGAGTTTCAGTGAATTAGGTGCTTAGGAAGAAAAGACAGGCTGTGTATACCATACACATGAACCCAAGTTCATTTAATGCTGAAGTCCACTCTTCCATGGCTTGCATGGCCGTTAAAAAATAGCCTCTTTCTTCCAAGTATTTAGAATACAAATCAGAACAAGGCTTAGCAATGTAAGTGCACTTTTTTTTTTTTAATTTGCATATGGGCAGGAGGCACCAGGGATCGAACTCCAGACCTCCAGCGCGGTAGGTCGGAGCTCTACCTGCTGAGCCACAGCAGCCGCCCTGCCCTGTATGTGCATTTTAAACTCAAGAATCTGCTGATGAACTATGCAAAAGGGAACAATATGTAAATACAAAGAAAAAAGCTGGACAGATATGCTGATGCTTTCAAGTCTTAGCCACGAGGAATCTTGGCATACCACAAGAGCAGGAAGATTTGCCTTACCTTGGGAGCAACATGAAATTAAGCCTGTCAGCTCTGTCCCTCTCTGCCTTGTACAGCTGTGTCCTTTCCTCCACCAGGTGCTCCAGGTTTCGAGAATATAGCTGTAGGCGTCGGATCAAGGTATCCATGTAACTTTCATTTTTTTGGTCATGGAAAAGGCTGCAGGTAAAATTATATAAAGAACTCTCACACATTATTAAGAAAACATGAACATCCAGTAAAACAGTGGCCAACTGTTTTTTTTTTAATGAAAAAGTTAAAATGGCCAATAGACATAATCAGAAAAATTTAACCTCAGAGGAAATTAGAGAAATAGAAATAAAAATAAGATTTAAAAGAAAAGAAAAAGAAATGTGATAATGATGGTAACCAATGTTGGTAAGAAGGCAGGAAAGTAGAGTGTATGACCTTCTTGGAGGGTAATATGGCAAAATGCATCAAAAGCTGTACAAATGTACATAACTAGTGGCCCTTCAATTCTGCTTCTAAGAGTTACTCTAAGGAGAAAACTGTAAATGTATTCAAGGTTAACCTCAAAGAATGGCACAACATTCTTTACAATAGCAAACATTTGAAAGTAACTTAAATTTATAAAAATAGAGTAGTTAAAATAGTATGGTACATCTTGGGGTTTGTTCATATGAAACTTAACCCCACAAAAGATAGGTCAAGCCTATGTAAAATTAGGCCTAAGAGTCACCCCCCAAGAGAACCTCTTTTGTTGTTCAGATGTGGCCTCTCTCTCCAGCCAACACAACAAGCAAACTCATTGCCCTCCCCCTGTCTACATGGGACATGACTCCCAGGGGTGTGGACCTTCCTGGCAATGTGGGACAAAAATCCTGGAATGAGCTGGGATTCAGCATCAAGGGATTGAGAAAAGTTTCTCGACCAAAAGGGGGAAGAGTGAAATGAGACAAAATAAAGTGTCAATGGCTGAGAGATTCCAAACAGAGTCGAGAGGTTATCCTGGAGGTTATTCTTATGCATTAAGTAGATATCACTTTGTTAGTCAAGATGTAATGGAGAGGCTGGAGGGAACTGCCTGAAAATGTAGAGCTGTGTTCCAGTAGCCATGGTTCTTGAAGATGATTGTATAATGATATAGCTTTCACAATGTGACTGTGTGATTGTGAAAACTTGTGTGTGATGCTCCTTTTATCTACCTTATCAACAGACGAGTAAAACATATGGCATAAAAAAATAGTATAGTACAATGGAATATTAATGTATTATTAAATATAAATTACAATAGTTAAATACTCAAAGATGCTTTCTTTATATTGTTAAAAAATCAATTTACAAAATGGCAAAAATTATAATTCCAGGTGATATTTTTACTTTGTTTATTCATAGCTTCTAACTTTTTAATGACAAATTAGCAACAAGAGGAATATCCCCCAAAGAAAATTTTTAACAGGCTCTAGAAATGGTACTCTGAAAGTGTGAGAGAAGGGCAAAAAAAACCGCCCCCCCAAAAACAAAAACAACAACCACAAGCCATGCCTTATGGCTTATGTATTCCTCAGAACAGAGAGTCAGAGTCCTAAAGTAAAAGACCTAACTCTGGTTTATTTTGTTAGGCTGAGGAGATGTAGAAGAGAAACCAGCTTTCTCTGACCCTGGTAAGTCTGACAAGTCTTGGTGGGAGCTTGAAAAGGAAGTACACCCCTAAGGTCTTGTGGAATTGTTGGCAGAAGATGTTCATGACATGCCATTATTAGCAAAAAATTATACATTTTTGCACTGAAGGAGAAGATTACTTATACCAGAGCCACCTGGGGTAGGGAGAGATGCTAGAAAAAATTCAATACATTTCTGAGCTCCATCCCAGGCCTACTGAATGAAAATTGCTGGGATGGAGATTAAGAAACTGAATTTTTTAAACAAGCTTCCCAGGAATTCTTACTTGAAACCACTGGCATAGATGGATACTATACTAGTGGAATGGCTGAGGGAGTAAGTATAAGGGATGAGAATGGATTATTCATGATCTTACTCCATGATTAATTAATCCAATTAAAGCAGTTTTCTCCACCTTGACTGAATATTTTAATCACCTGGGTCATTATTAAAACTCTCAATGCCCAGCCTGCACCCCAGACCAGTTAGTTGTACCAGGCTATAGACATCAGTAATTTTAAATATCTGCAGGTGACTCTAATGTGGTTAAGTTTGAGAACCATTGCATTAAAGGCTAAACATCAGGGGCCCAACTTATCTACATGAGCTTAAATTGTTCCTTCCTGCTCCATTCCCACAACTGACAGCTTAGTTCTACCAATAAGCAACTACACGTCCATCAACTTCACTCTACCTTGTCTTCTAATCTTTTGACCTAATGAAAACCTCAGAAAGTTGGAGCTGTAAGGAACTATAGCAATTAGCTTATTCAAACCAATTTTACCAACAAGAAAACTGACACTCAGTGAGGGTACAATTCGCCTAATCTTGCATATGGCAAACTATCATCATATGCTAGTCTAGACACTGGATCTCCTATTTCTTAGTCCAGTTTATTTTCCCCACTCAACACAATGCCTAACTGAAAAGATAGGAAATCTAGCATCCAACATAGCTGATCATTGTATGATGCTATTTTTATTTTGTGGACAATGAATTACACTATGATTCATGACACAAGTCTAAAGTACTTGAGCCAACATTGGTGATCTTAAGAAACTTGTTGATGTTAAAAATGATTTGGGGTTTTACAGATTCCCAGAGACCATACCAGACTTCTGCAGAGGGGCCTATGAATTTCATTTTTAATGAACGACTTTTTGACGAATCAGAATTTGTTCTTAACCCGGCAAATTTTTATCTTTAATTTTTCAAGTGATTATTTTCCTAAAAAATCATCTATTGGTCTCCATATCTTTTTTTTTTTTTTCATGGGCAGGCATCGGGAATCGAACTCAGTTCTCTGGCATGGCAGGTGAGAATTCTGCCACTGAATCATCGTCACACCATCCTCTCCATATCATTTTAATTTGTTTGAGACGGGTGTTAAAGGCTGGCATTTTCCCCTTCTGCAACAGGTATACTCATTCTTAGGTACCAGTGACTGTCAACTGTTATTAGAACAATAAGAAATTAGCAAGAAAAAATTAAAACTGTAGCAATACCCAAATATCTTGGCCAGTGTATTTTCAATTTTCTTGAAATCAGGTCTCTTTTCTGGATCTTCCTCCCAACAGCTTTTTACAAGTAGATATATCTGGAAGAAAATGGTTAGCTAAGGGGGTGGTCAACTCAATCGAGGAAGAATCCTATATTAGTATCTTCAATTATGCGAGGAAATAAGGCAGGACATAGTTTAAAAATATCTCCAACTCTGACAGTGAGGATAAGTGATTCATAGTTCTCTGCAGTTTTTGACTCAGGCATCACCACCAGCCTGACCTTAGCCAGTATTTTGTCAGGTTCTAAATTAATGAAAATGGTGATATCAATTTGGATGAGGCTCAGTGGATGGGAGAAACAAAATGCTTTAGGGTAGTTTGCAGGGTTTATGTTGGGGAGGGCAAAGAATAATTAGACTTGAGAGTGTATAAGATAAGTGACTCTAAATGAGAGTAAATCATCAGTGGTTCTTAACTGTGGCTGATATTAGAATTACCTGGGGAGTATTTATAAAATTTCTTGTACCCAGGCCCCATCCCAAGAGATTCTGATTTAATTGTTTTGTGATGGGGCCTGTGAAGGTTTCTAGATGCAGCAAATAAAAATGTGGATACCTGACTAAATTGGAATTTCAGATAAACAATAGATCAATTCTTTAGTATAAGTATATCAAAAATATTGCCTAAGCAAAGGGAACAGTATTTTCTTTAAGTTCCCCAGATGACTGTAATGCACAACTGCAGCCAACAAGGAAGACATGAGGAAGCACACAGAACCATCATCTCATCTGTTACCACTTGTTTGCAGCTTTTGCTTGATCAAAAAGGAGACGAAAACCATTTGTTTTAAATAGAGTTTATTCTTTGCTCTGGTTCAAGGCAAGGTCACAAATGGTACCAGATGCACACCCTGTCCCTGCACTTTGCTTGAATGAATCCCTAGAAAGGGACCGGCACCATAATATAATCTTTGATTGTCTATGTTTGTCACTAGACCATGCTCCTGCCTTGGAAAATGAACTGCTGACTGTGTCAGAGAAGAATGGACAGCATCAGCTGACAAATGTGATGCAGCGCCACAAAACAAAATACCAGGTGTTTTTAAGGCAGTGCCAAGTGATCTACTTCCAGGCCTGAACACTGGAGCTGGTTACTAGAAATGGAAGCTTATTCTTCATTCCCAATTCCAGAAGCACCCAGCTACACAAGTGAATTTAGGATGTTGATGCTTTGGTGAAAGTGGTTTTAAACAACATCTGTAAAAACTCAGACTAGAAAGGAGGGTCCATGAAGGGAAGCCAGGGTGCTGCAAGGAAGTGCAGGCCTGGGAAACCCAGGAGGATACAAATATCGGGAAAGTAGGGATAAGGGCAGCTGCATCTCAGAACCTTGAGGCTTACAAAGTGTGTTTAATGGCAGAAAGAGAGAGGGGCACGGGGAGAAGGGAAGAAAGAAAGGAAAAGGAGAGAGGGAGAGAGACAGAAACAAAGAGGTAAAAACAGCCCACCTGTACATTGCAGCATCTGACCATAAAATCATTTCCCAGAGTGCTTGTAAATTTAAGGATATTTCTATCCTTATCCATCAGGGAACAAAAGCCACTTTTATAAGAAGACTATAAATCTTTTTAAAACACTTTTCTCATGGTCTTAGATTAGAAGGCTTTTGTAAAATTCTAAACAAGAATTCCTCCATAAAGGCCTTTGGGAGAGATTATTTAAAATATTAGCTGATGCAGTGAGAATAGCTCTTTTCTTCAGAGTGGGGATAAGAGGAGCAAAAAATACAATTTCTCTTTCTTGTTCCTGAATATTGGCATATGTTTTAAAAATCAGAAAATAGTCAATATAAGTCTAGTAAGTATATTTATTCCCATGGACATCTTGCCCTTTGTTTGCTCCTAAAGACAGAATGTAACTGTGTGCCTAGGCAGTCAGTTCTTTCCTGAGGCTGAGGAGGAGGCTGGCAATGGTTCCCAAAGATATAGGTCCATGTTTTCATCCCTGAAACCTGTGAATGACCTTATTTGGAAAAGGGGTCTTTGCAGGTCTGAATTAAGTTACAGATCTTGAGATAGGCAGATTATCCTGGATTAAATCACATGTATCCTTATAAGAGGGGGGCAGAGGGTGATTAGACATCCAGAAGATGAGAAGGCAATACAACCACAGAGGCAGAGATTGGAGTGAAGTGGCTGCAAGCCAAGGAATGCAAGCAGTCACCAGAAGCTGGAAGACACAAGGAATGGATTCTTTCCTAAAGTCTCAGGAAGGAGTGAGGCACCGCCAACATCTTAATTTTGGCCTACTGACATACTGGTTTTGGACTTCTGGCACCCAGAACTGTGAGAATAAATTTCTGTTGTTTTCTGCCACCAAGTTTGTGGTAAATTGTTCCAGCAGCTACTGGAAACTAATACGGGGTAGGGGAAGTGGGATGTACTCACTTCCAGCTCTTTCTCCTCTGCTGTTTCCAGGAACAGATCTGGACGGAAGGGTTTCATGCCTTTGGAATTTTCCACTCTGAAAATCTTCTCTGATGGAATGAGAATAATTCAATTTACAGGAGAGAATGCAGCATTAAGAAATTTCAGTAGGAGACACACTCTGAATTGGTTCACCTACCCTAGGGGGCTCTTTAGCCCAGTCAGAGCATTCCAGAGACTAGGCCAGCACTCAATAGGTAAACATTGAATGAGGAATGAATCACTAGGTGAATGAGACTTATCCCCACTTACACCCAGGAGGTTACCTTAAGTTAAGGCTACAAACCTTTTAAAACTCATCTGAGACACCACTGCCTTCAGTAGGCTTCCTCTGCCTAGCACCGTGCCCCAGCCCTACCTCCCTCAGCCATCACTTCCACCCCTAGCCCCACTAAACTTGAGTTAAAACCTTGCAAATAATAAGTGCTCAATAAGTGAGGATTAAATAAATGAAATGAACCATCTTCTGACCCTCACCTCCCAAGGATCTGTGACAAAAACCATAAAGCTTATTTTAGCATGAACTAAAATAAGTATGTCATACTCCTAAAGTGACCAAGTTCAGGTGTTAGACCCATTTTTTTCTATTGGGATCAGGAGGAAAGAGGGAAATTCTAAGGGAAGATTCTTGGACTAAGAATAGTACTGACAATAAGGATGCTTGGCAGTGGCATATTGTCTTTTGCTTTTAAAAGCATTCAATAGTCATCTTATCATTTAATTCTTCTAATACCCTGGAAAGTGTCATGCAGATATGTTACTTTTGCAACATATCTTGATTTTGAAGAAACTGAGCTGTAGTCACAAACAGATTAGTGTTTCAGTCAGTTTAGAACACAGGTTGGCTGGCTCCCAGTGGGGGCAGCTGAAGGGGTTAAGAATTTTACCATTCTGTGGCCATTATCAATAAAACAGAAAGTGACAAGTGCTGGAGAGGATTGTGCAGAAAGAGGCACACTTATCCACTGTTGGTGGGAATGTCAAATGGTACAACCACTGTGGAAGGCCGTTTGGCACTTCCTCAAAAAGTTAAATATAGAATTGCCATATGACCTGGCAATACCATTGCTAGGTATCTATCTACTCAGAGGACATGAGGGCAAGGACACAAACAGATATTTGCACACCAATGTTTATAGCAGCATTATTTACAATTGCAAAGAGATGGAAAGAGCCAAAATGTCCATCAACAGATGAATGGCTAAACAAACTGTGGTATATACATACGATGGAATATTATGCAGCTGTTAAGGCAGAATAGGGTTATGAAGTATGTAAAAACATGGATGGACCTTAAGGACATTATACTGAGTGAGATTAGCCAGAAACAAATGGACAAATACTGTATGGTCTCACTGATATGAACTGGCATTAGTGAATAAACTTGGAGAATTTCATTGTTAACAGAGACCATCAAGAGATAGAAATAGGGTAAGATATTGGGTAATTGGAGCTGAAGGGATACAGATTGTGCAACAGGACTGAATGTAAAACTCAGAAATGGACAGCACAATACTATCTAACTGTAATACAATTATGTCAAAACACTGAATGAAGCTGAATGTGAGAATGATAGAGGGAGGAGGGCTGGGGGCACAAATGAAATCAGAAAGAAAGATAGATGATAAAGACTGAGATGGTATAATCTAGGAATGCCTAGAGTGTATAATGATAGTGACTAAATGTACAAATTTTAAAAATGTTTTTGCATGAGGAAGAACAAAGGAATGTCATTACTGCAGGGTGCTGAAAATAGAGGGTAATTAATATTTAAAAATTTTAACTTATGTGTGAGACTAAAGCAAAAAATGTTTATTTGGTCCAAAATTTATACTTTGACTAGTGCATTTCCTAATATAACTTATGTAGACAGCTTAACTGAACACCATAAATACATGGAACCTTGAGTAGGACATGAGATTTTGTTGGTTTGTCCAGAGTGATGCCCCGATAAATCCCAGAGTGCTTTGAACAGTGAATAAAAAAGTATTTTCAAAGTCTCCTTTGAGGAATGGTGAGAAAGGGGGAAAACTCAACTTCCCCAAGTTGAATTCTTGATGTTTTCACAAGCAGTGCAGACAACCAAAGCTATAGGCTGAGCCCCAAATCTTGGGGTTTGTTCATATGAAACTTAACCCCACAAAGGATAGGTCAAGCCTACTTAAATTTAGGCCTAAGAGTCACCCCCAAGAGAACCTCTTTTGTTGCTCAGATGTGGCCTTTCTCTCCAGCCAACACAACAAGCAAACTTACCACCCTCCCCCTGTCTACGTGGGACATGACTCCAAGGGGTGTGGACCTTCCTGGCAATGTGAGACAGAAATCCTTGAATGAGCTGAGACTCAACATCAAGGGATTGAGAAAACCTTAGAATGAACTGAGACTCAGCATCAAGGGATTGAGAAAAGTTTCTCGACCAAAAGGGGGAAGAGTGAAATGAGACAAAATAAAGTGTCAATGGCTGAGAGATTTCAAACAGAGCCGAGAGGTTATCCTGGAGGTTATTCTTATGCATTAAATAGATATCACCTTGTTAGTCGAGATGTAATGGAGAGGCTGGAGGGAGCTGCCTGAAACTATATAGTTGTGTTCCAGTAGCCATGTTTCTTGAAGATGGTTGTATAATGATATAGCTTTCACAATGTGACTGTGTGATTGTGAAAACCTTGTGTGTGATGCTCCTTTTATCTACCTTATCAACAGACTAGTAAAACATATGGAGTAAAAATAAATAATAGGGGGAACAAATGTTAAAATAAATTTAGAGTGAAATGCTGGTGATCAATGAAAGGGAGGGGTAAGGGATATGGTATGTATGAATTTTTTTCTGTTTTCTTTTTATTTCTTTTTCTGAATAGATGCAAATGTTCCAAGAAATGATCATGATGATGAGTATGCAACTATGTGATGATATTGTGAATTACTGATTATATATGTAGAACAGAATGATCAAAAGTTAAGACTGTTTGCGTTTGTTTGGTGTTTTTTGGTATTTTAAAAAATAAAAAATAAAAAAAGGAAACTTACCATTCTGGTCCCGGCAGCTCAATGTGTAGAAGGTTTCTCTCCGCAGTATTATCTCCTGTGCGATGATTCCATAGCTGTACACGTCTCCTTTCTGGGAGATGCTGTCATGGCGGAGGTGTTCTGGAGCAGTCCACAGGTCTGAGTATTCAGCCATTGAGAGTGCAAATTGAGGGGGTGTTATGGTAGAATCGTGGTCCCCAAAAAGACACGATTAAGTCCTTAACACTGGTTTCATAAATGTGACCTTGTTTGGAAATAGGATCTTTGAAGATGTGCTCAACCTGGACTAGAGTCCTAATCCAATATGACTGGTGTCCTTATTAGAAGAGGAAATTTGGACATGGAGGGTTAGAAGCATAGAGTGGAGTTAGGCTGCCACAAGCCAAGGGATGCCAATGATTGCCAGCAAACCACCAGTAGCTAGGAAGAGGCAAAGGATTCTCCTTTACAGATTTCAGAGGAAGCGTGGCCATGCAAACATCTTGATTTCACAATTCTAGTCCCCAGAACTGTAGCACAATGAATTTTGTTGTTTTAAACCACCAGTTTTTGTCATGGCAGCCCTAGGAAACCAAGACAGATTGAGTAGCCCACAGGTCTCCGACATGCCCTTAAGTCCCTATACCATCTGCCTTGAATATGGCTAGCAATAAATATATATGGTCCAAAACTTTTGAGGAGTTTATGCTAATGCTCATGTGAGCAGGTAGAGCATACCCCTGTTTTTAAGCTGACGATATAAAGCCAGGATTTGAGTGAAGTCATAAGGCAAAATCTTCCCCATAACTGCTAGAATCATAGTCTTGAAAACCCTCATTGTCTACCTAGAACAGGGTCTGGTGTATTGTAAGGAAATATTTGTTGAATGAATGCAGTAGAATATGAGAGACTGAGAAATTTAATAGCTTTTGGGACAGAGAGCATAGACCTATGAAAGACTTTAAACATAAATAAATATAACTTTTATATACAATCACAAAGAAAAATAAAGGCAGCATATTTAAGCAAATAGACAATCACTCATATTATTTTCTAGGCATGACATAGTGGCAGCCTCTAAGTCTACTGAAAAACAAAACAAAACATGTTTACTTTGGCTCCTGTTATATTCTTTTTTTAAAAATTATACATATATAAAATTTACTCGGGGCGGCTGCCGTGGCTCAGCAGGCAGAGCTCCGACCTGCCGTGCTGGAGGTCTGGAGTTCGATCCCTGGTGCCTCCTGCCCATATGCAAATTAAAATTTACTCACAGTTTACTACTGTCCCTCCCAGATCCTATTGCTTTATGTCTACTCCACTTTACAAAAGTGAAATGCTCCTGTGTTCTATGTTTGGTTCCCATCGGCACCTGCGTTTGGGACCTCTATTATGTATCATATGAGTAACAGCAGAGGTATACAATTGATTTTCCTTCAACACCCCTCAAAAACTTTTCAGGATCACCTAGCTCTTTGTAAACTTTTCTGTATCTCTGTCTTCAGCAGTTTCAATGAACAATCTATAGATTCATGTGGTTAGGTGGAATGTTCTGCATATGGCGGGGCACATTTTCCCCTCTTGGTCTTCCATTCGACCACTCATTGCTTTTTTGAACTTATGTCTTGTGGAATTATGTGACCTAAGGTTCATGTAAAATTAATCCTAAAGTTTTGATGTTGTAGGAAAGACAAGAAAACCTACTTAAGTTAGAACTTCAAGTAAGTGACACAACAGTTTGGTAGGTACAAATGAGTGGGTTCAGGAAGATAGGGCTTGACCTGCAGTTTCATCAGAGTTTGTGTCATGATGGGTCACTTCATGCAGGAATTAGTCCAACTACGTGATGACCCATGCTTGACAAATAGTAGGTCTTCAACAAGTACTTATTTGAATTGAGTTCAGTACCATATTGTGCTTGACATGACTGTGAAAATGGGACAGAATTTACATTTTTCTTTTGTGAAAAACTAAAGAATTCCAAAGTAGCATTAGAAATAGAATTTCATTTTTGTATCTACATGGTATTTTGTGGGTATATAGATTTCTGAGACTGTTTTAACCCTAAGTTATAGCAAAGAATAGGAGAAAACATTCAATACGAAAAGCCCTTTTTGTTACCATTTTTGACCCACTACTACAATCCAGAGAGGGATAAGTAAGAATATATTTTACTGATAGGAAAAACTAAATCACAGATAAATGACGTCTGGAATTTAGATATGAGTCTTTTGCCTTGTACTCTATCTTCTTGGACAAATATCTTAACCTCTCCGAGCCTCAATTATGTCTTCTCTAAAAGAAGAGGGGTTAGCTCAGATGATTTTTGAAGTCTCTTTCTCTAAGTGTCTATATTTTTCCACCCAGCACTGCTTCCACAAGCCAAACATTTCTGCACAATTTCTCACTGATATTCAAGGGATCCACAGATGAAGGAAATCCACAGAGGATATTTGTTCAATTTAAAAAGCACTCGTTGGACACTACAACTGTGAAATGTTGGAGAATGAGCCAGCTGTTGCCTATAGAGGCTCCAAGTGTTTATTTTCTGATCAATATCACCATTTCCTGAATGCTCTACATGGACTTGCAAGAAAATGAAAATCAAATTCACCACAGACCTTTTTTAGGAGGTAAAATGGCATTGCAACCAAAATCAGTGATCTTCACCACCATTCTGCTATCCACTACACAGTTAGTGGACTTCAAACGACCATGGACTTCTGTCTTACTGGAGTGCAGATATGACATCCCCTATAATTTTCCAGACGACAATGAGACAGAGAGAGAGAGATGTGATACTCTTCAGCTGCTTGATATTTTTAAAGAAAGTAGTGACATTTTGAAATCATTTCAGCATAGACATAGTCATAAGATTTAAAACTTGGTTCCATTAGCTTTATTTAAAAAATATTGTTAGAGCCCTAATATTTGCATAAGCACTTTACTCAACTTTGAAGTTTAATTAAGTGATACAGTGAAAAGGCAATTGTCTAAAGACCCTGGCTATGTAGTTATATAAGGCAAAGAATTGACTTTAATATTTCTTTACTATTTCTTACCTAAGAAATATTAACCATTTCAAAAAGGAAAGAGGACACTCTAGAAAATCAAGAGAACAGATTTTTCTTAAGTATTTCTGCTTCCTACTTATTTAGTCTGTGACCTTGATTATGTCTGGTTTTCTGCTAGCTGATTCTAAAATATGAATAATAAGGCAGGGGCTAGGTTGGATTATTTATCAAAAATGTAATTTGTTTCATTCTTTGAGAATTTTGAAAGGGGAAGCCCTTTTTTGACTGGCATGCTTCCCTCTGGTGATCAGAGGTGTCATAGTAGAAACCGTTTTTTCGGCCTGGATCACATAACATTTTTTACAACTTGATTCTGATCCTATATGTTTTTCAGGTGGTTTAAGACTAGATCAAACAATTCACTCTCAGGCCTGACTTTTCTTCATTCTTGAATGAGGCCCTGGTTACTGGCTTCTACTTTTTCATACCATATCTGGGAATATATAGGTTCAAATATATCATTGTCTCTTGCCTGTCTTTAATATTTTCTCTTATAAAGTTGAGTATTCACTTGTTTTCTCAGCAGCTGTATATAATTTTAACTTGCAGAAAATCTTTTTTGTACCCCCAAAATAGACTAGAAAGATTACAATGATATAAACAGAACAGCTGATATTTATTATTCATTTATGTGTATCAGGCATTGCACTAAGCACGTGCATTATTTCATAAAATCCTTACAACAAACTTACAATGAAGATACTACTATTATTACCATTTTATGCGTGAGAAAACCAAGTCATAGAGAGGTTCAATACTTGCTAGATCTGCTTTTCTATATTTAATGTCCATAAATGTTGTTTTAGTTTGCAGGTCTCTTACCTTAGCAATATCATACAAGACAGAGATCTTAAACTCCCAGTCCATGAATGTCCCATCAGGGTAGGAAATTGTGTCATTTAAAACTTCCTAAATAGGAGAAAAAAATAAAAGAAAATGAATTATTGCAAAGAAGGATGTTGTACAGAGAATGTTATCAGCCAAAATATGAGCTTCTAGTCATGAGGGGTCAGGAACATATTGGAACTCCTCTGTTCTGGTTCTTCAGAACACATACTTCTCTTCTTTCCTAAACAAGAAGCATTGGTGGCTTTTACTGCAAGTTGATCATCAGGAAATACCTACAGCACCCCAAGCCCTGGGGTAAGGGAATGCCCCTGAGAAGGAGCTGGTAAACCCAATTAACAAGCAGCTGCACTGTGCCTAATGTTTTAAACAGGAAATTGGTATTAGGAAACTCATTTATTCATTAGCCTTATGTTTTCACTCTCAACATCATTTTCATCCATTGGTTATTATTTTAAAAATGTATTAAGTAATGAAATGTGACCCCACCATATGGCATACAAAAATAAAAATGTATCGAGTGCCACCTACATGCCAGGCACAATGCTTGATGCTGGGTTGCAACAGGGGCCTCTTTTAGAGTTCACAGTCTAGTGGGGGAAGCTGACATTCATAAAATATCCCAGACAATTAAATGCAAAATTATAGCTGTGATAAGTGATTCGAAAAAGAAAAGTCTAAAATCTAGGGATTTGCCTGGATGGGAAAGGCAAGGATGGCTTCCTTCCGAAAGTGACTGCTGAGCTGAGATCCAGATGAGTGCACAGCCCAGCTCAGCACTCAGAACCAACAAAGACCTTGACATTTGGAGATGCAGAAGGGAAACACCACAGGGAAAGCCATTTGAACCCAGAAGCCTGGAGAGGAGGCCAGCAGACATCTCTGTGTGCCTTCCCATGTGACAGGAACCAGTTGAAAATTAGCTGCCTTTCCTCCAAAGAACTGTAAATTTGTAACTAAATAAATCCCCTTTATAAAAGCCAAGCCATTTCCGGTGTATTACATTTTGGCAGCATTAGCAAACTGAAACAGTCACCTTACCCAAAAGTATGTTTGTCACACATACTTAAGCCATCTAGCTTGACACTTTGTTCTTCCAATAACTTGACTTAGCCCCATCTTACTTCCTGACCCCATTTGGCAACTTCTGGCCTGTCCTCAGCCCCTCACAAGGGAGGGAAAGCTAAGTATTTAGATAGTAGCAGAACTAAGCCTTACGAACAAGTCTCCTAATGCTTACTCAGTGTTACCATATTGACCATCTATTTTTCTCTTTTAATGCAAAAACAAAAATGCAAATAAAACAAAACTGATTTGGAGATACATGATCACTTTTTCACTTCTTTTGTTTTTAAGTCTAAACTCCTGAATATTTTTTGTATTGATTACAAAGATACAATAGGATTGATTGATGAAATCTGAGTGATCTAGTTTGAAGCCACCAACTTTTCTGACAACTCTCTAATACTGCTTCTTTGGGTGAACATTTAAAAGATTGGCCAAATATTTTTTTTCACATGGTTACCCAGTTAGGAAATTGGAAATGGCCATGGCTCCTTACCCGGAGGGATCCTCTCTCGCAGTACTCGATCACCCCAAAGATCATATTATCAAGCTTCACTGTGCCGTAGAACTTGGTCAGGTTGTAATAGTCCATCTGCAGCAACTAGGATAGAGTGTTTATTCACAGATAAAGTCAGCAACACAGCCAGAAATGGGTGCCAGAGTAAAAATTTATATGCCAATAAAAACGTGGCTTTTAAAGAGATTTTTGAAAGACGCATTGCTCTGAATAAATTGTAATGTCAGTACCCACCTCTTACTAAGCATTGCATTCTTCCTTATCAATGATTATTCCTTTGTCAGCAGGGCGACTTGAATACAAACCTTTGACTACTCTCAAATAATATCAGGGCTGTTTTCTAGGACATCTTAGTAGATTTCCAGAATGTTTTGCACCATGAAACCTCACTCTTCAAATTCGTTGGTAGAATATGCAACAAGAAGCACAGTCACCTATTTCTTGGCCAGAAGGCTTCTCAGTCAGCATTCCCAATAACACCTTGCTCTACCAGTGACCTTATGGTTAGGGAAGATAGAGTGATGCTATTGATCACTTAAGGGTTTAGGGAAGGAATACATACCTTGTTCAATTCTATCTTCTGTCTCTCACTGAAATTTCCATCATTGTGCTTGAGATCTTTTAAAATGACTCGCTGTAATGATCAATTAAATTAAGGAGATATCACTGTAGCATAACCAAAAATATGCATTACTTGTTTATCTCACTAGCTCACTAGACTGTGACCTCTTGAGAACAGGGACAGTATTTTACTGACATTTCTATCCCTGAGACCTGGGATATAGCAGTCTCAGGTTTGAATGTTTCTTTAAGAATGTCTAAATGAAAAGGAAGGAAGGAAAAGAGGGAGGGAGGAAGTTAGCAGGAGGGGGGAGGGATGAAAGAAGGAAAGAAAGAAAGAAGGAAGGAAGGAAGGAAGGAAGGAGGAAGAAAGGAACGAAGGAACGAAGGAAGGAAGGAAAGGAAGAGAGATGCAAATCCCCCAAATAGGACTGCCATATTTTTAAAGCAATGAGCCAAAATATAATACTGTTCTGAACCTGTTTCATGTTTTCTTTTCCTTCCTGCGTTCCACCCCTCCAAAAATCCTATTTGTCCTTCAGTTTCCCCAGGACTGTGAGTTTTAACCTTGAAGCCGAGCCCAGCCCATGCTTGCAATTGTCTTTGAGAACTGCCCCTTGGAGCAAGCTGACCACCCCACAATTGTGCTGCCACCAGCGACAGCTGGGCCCATGATGAGAGGAAGGAACACAGCAGGCTAAGAGCTCAAAGGTGCCAGGGAGACTGTAACCACCTTTTTATCATATTTGCATTGCCGGAGTCTCTGGATTGTATCTCGTCTCTTGTCATCGTCGATCTGGAATGAGAAAGAGCTAATTATTCCAGAAGCTCTATATCTTGTCCCATCCACCGTCAGGGGGGTTATAGCTGTTGTTTGTTCAGCAGCTTCCAGTTAAGCCATTATAATTGACTTGTGTTTCCCTCTCACTCCTCACCTTTGCACTCTAACATCTTCCCACGTATCTACCCCTCTCATGCTTAAACTCTGGGCTTTGGGGGCACCATGAAGGTGCCCCTCCCCTTTCCTTCCTTCCTCCTGTGGCTCTACATCAGCCAGGGATTATCTGTGCTTCTTTCTACCCATGCTCTCCTTCTTTGGGGAATCATTGCCTCTAGTTACAGATGATGCCCTCAGGGAAGCATGTGATGCACTTGCATTGTATATAGCAGGGTTTGCAAACACTGCAAACTTCTGTCTCAAGGCTCAAGCAGCAAAGGAAGATGAAGAAATGGAGCTGGATGTCAAAGGGACGCTCTGATGATGGCTGTGAGCCCAGAGTGACCAGTTCATATGATTCGTTAAAAGAAAGCTTGTCATCTGGATTTTTATATGCTATTCCATGATTTGTATATATTGGCAATTAATTTTAAAAACATATTAAACATAATGAGAACTCCCCAACCCTGTGCCCCGCAAACACACACAACCATCTCACATCTGCAGGCTAGATATGGCTCTTGGTCTACCAGTTAACTTCTGGTCCATAGGCAAAGTAAAGGTTGAGAACTATTGCATTTTCAATTTGATTTTAATAAAAACCTAGGATATAGTATTATCTTTGTGAAGACTTAACATACACACATGTGAATGAAATAAATTATATCAAGTTCCAAGCATGAGGCTCAGCATGATGCAGATTAAAAAATGTCGTTTCCAGTTATCTTCCCCTTTTCTCATTATATAAATGAGGTACAAAGGTGCTAAAAGACATTAAATATCACATAAGAAAGTGGCAGAAGCTGGGCTTATCTTCTAGTCTATTATTTTTGTTTGTTTGTTTCAGGCTGTTTACTAATAATTCTGGCCTTAAATAGGTCATTTAAACTATTTTAATCTCAGATCATTACCTGTAAAATAGTGATTATAATCCTAACTCATAAGGATACTTAGAGATCAAATGAGACAAATTTTGTGAAATGTCTTGCAAGCTAGTGTTTTATCCTTGAATGAGTTATCATCGTCTTTATCTTTGTTACTCCATCCCTTTGACTTTTCCGACTTCTTTTTCATCTGGATTTTTTGTTCTGGTTTTCTGAGCGCTTTTGCTCTATTCTGGAATATGTGACTTTTTTTTTTATAGCCTTGCCCCTTAGTCTTGCTTCCTCCTTTGATGAGTATCAGGATTTGAGCCACTGCCTATCTGCGGTATGGTATTCTGCTCTCCTGTGGGCTTTAGCTGACCTCCTTGAGTTTTCTTCCGGCTCTTCCTGATGACCTGACTGCGGAATCAATTCCCAGACCCCCTGGCAGCCTGTCTGAAACTCAGAGTAGCAACCATAACCACAGCCTGAATCACCTCTAAATTTCTTCCTTTAGGGTCACCTTCTGGGAACATTCGCCTTTGCAGAAAACACACATGGACATGATGTCTTACCCTGATTCCAAAAGAATGAAGGTAACACGGGGGTTTGGAGCAGTGGGGTGACATTTGAGGAGTGGAAGGAAGGCTGCCCCTGTACGGGGATGGCGCAGGTGGGGGGCCTTCCCAGTGCCTTGGGGGAGACGGGGCACACCCAGGAAGCTGTTCTCACCCCTTGGAAGGGCTCCACACCTCTTTCCAATGACTTCCAAGTAAGTACTGCCAACTAGTCATCTGGTCAACTGCATTCCCTCTTTGGAATCCGATAGTCTCTGGGGTGATTATGTCCTTTGTCATGATCATTTCCATCTCAGTGTGAATTACTACAAGATTGATTTCATCCTGATACCAGCCTGAGAGGTTGCCCTCTGTGAAGAGAATTTTTCTATGGGAGGTTCAGAATGTGCAAGGGGGTCACTTTGGTGTTTGGAACAGTTGTGGAGGAAAGGAAGGGCCCAGTCCCCATTCAGCAATGGGGGTTCCAAGACACTACAGGGCAATAAGGACGAACTTGGATGGGTGCTAAGAGCTGGTAAAGAGGCTCCAGAGGCAAACCTGGCCCAAATTGCAATTTTACTTCTGTTGAATTATGGCAGAGAGGCATTCTCAAATCACAACACCCTGCTGATTTGGTCCTGCTCAGAGGAACTCAGGTAATCAATTTCTTAATGTGGAGGTTCTGGCTCTCATTTAGCATGCTTTGGTATTAAAACTTGAAAATGATGTGAAAATAAAGAACGGTTAGGATCTCGGGCTTTAAAGTTAGATTGTGTTCAGATTCTAGCTGTGGTTCCTGGAGTTCCAGCCCTGTTGCCACATAGGACTGAAGGGAGGGTGAAATGGGTCAATGCATATAGAGAAACTGGCACATAATAGGTCCTCAGTAAGTGTTAATTATAATGGCTGGCACTAAGTAAGTTTTCTCACTAGCTGTGTATGACCTTATGCTGTTTCTTAACCCCTTGCGCTTAACTCATTGTGTGGAGTAAATGAGGCAACAAAGGTCCAGTATTGACTGCAATGAATGGAAGTGGCTATTATTGACTGCTAATGACATTCCCCAGCTGAGGGAAAACATGGGTATATATTAGTAGGTAGGGTCCTCTTTCTTCGGCAACAAGAAAAATAGGCCCTTAGTAGGGCGGATTAGCTTCAAAGGTCTAAGGGGCCTCAAACACTCCACCCGTTCCTGTCTTCCTTCCATGACAGATTCCCTGTATGTACATTTCTCTTCTGGGTCAGATGCAAAGAATGAGCCATACACCATATATCGGGCTCCACTGAAGGGCTCAATGGATTGACTAGCTGACATTTAGGGTAATGTAAAATCACAGGGAAAGTAGGAAGTGAAAATTAGAAAACATCTAAGCATTCTTATTGTTTGGATTTGAAAACAACCCCTGCTTGGCACATCTCCTATCTGTGCTACCAAGGTCTTGTCGCATACCTGGCCAGGTGCACCAGCCCTCGCATTCTTGCAGGAGAGGACACCCTACCTTCAGGCTGATATGGTTGCTCTCACTGCTCTCCAGAGGCAAGATCTTTTCCGGAGGAATGTGCGACCATTTTTTCTGGCGAAGTTCATTATCTTTTTTAAATTTTCTGTGGATGGAACAGAAACAGTCAGTAGGTTTTAGTTGGCATTCATCTCCCATGGTGAACGCTGGGAGAGATTTAGAACCTGACATCCTCGGATAGAGTGTGGTGAGGGAGGCCCGCCCAAAGCCGCAACAGTGTTCACTGGCCAGGCGGGTGCTGACCACGATGGACCTTGTAAGCATTCCTGGTGGTTCTTCTACATACTTTTAGAATTTTCTTTTCCTTCTACTTCCCCCGCTCCGTCACTAGAGCAGTCCTTCACTCTCATGAAGGATCTGAACTGCTGACATGGAAAGAGTGAGATGAAAACAGAGGAGAAAAAAATGTTTTAAAGTGATCATCTTTAGAGGCAAAAATGTTAACTTTTAAACCACCAGAGAACACACAAGCCAGCTGTTCTTATGCGTCTGTGCCTTAAAAATGCACAAAGAAGTCAGGATTTAAGGGATGCTTTTGACTGCTGAATCATTATATAGATGTTCCTTTTTGCTTTCTGGTTTATTGGAGCAGAAGAGAGAAATACCTGAAATATCTAAATTGTAGTGCAGCTGCCTTGATCATCTCTGATAATGATCGAATAGCCCTTATCTTCTGCTCCTGTGATTGTAAAAGCCCTGTGACTAACGTTCATTTGTACCCAGTTATTCAGTTTTCAACTTTAGAGTCTTGTAATCGCTAAAGACAGCCCCTAATGTTTATTAATGAAGGATCTTGGGTCAACCTAGAACTCACCTACCCCAAGTTCAAAGTTACCTTGATGACCAAGACTGGATCTACCCAAAATAGGCCTGCCTGACATGCAGACTTTAACCTACAAGTCACCTATACCTCATTCCACCATTTTCTTACATACGTTCTGTGACTAACTATGGAATCAGTCTGCACGTTTGATGATTAGATCACCTCTAATTACATCATCTGGGGCCACTATACTCATCATCCTAAACCCTGCCCATCTTTTCTCTAATAAAACTATCAGAATTACTGCAGTTCAAGGAGACAGATTTTGGGCCTATAGGCCATCTGCTCTCCTACTACGTGCCCTGTAATAAGTTCTTTCTCTCTTTGAAAAAAAAGTGCATATAGAAAATAGAAATGTACAGAGGACACCTAAAAACCTGCATCCCAACATACAAAATGTATAAAAAATTTTATAATTGCTTCCTTCAGATAATATGAATAAAGCAGAATTCTTGTTCTGTAAGGGATAGACACTTTCAATTTGATAGATTGTCAAAAGTGCTTCCCAAAGTGCTTGTTCCAATTTACCCTTCCATCATGAGAATTCCTGTTTCCCCATAATCATGACAATATATGGTATTGTTAATTTTTTTTACAATTTTGATATATATGAAATGGTGTTTCATCGTTGCTCCAATTTGCATTTACCTGGTTAAGAAACAGACTAAGTATCTTTATAGATATTTCTGGCTATTTTACTTCGCATGTAGAATTGTCTATTCATAGTTTTGCCCATTTTTCTATTGCATTATTTGCCTTTTCCTTATTGATTTACTTGAGTTCCTTATATATTCTATAAAACAAAAGCCTTTGTCCTTTTATGTGTTGTAAGTTCCTTCTTCTAGCTTATTGCTTCTTTTAACTTTACTGTAAAAAAGCGTCAATTTTATTCTGGTCAAATTTATTTATTTTTCTTTTATGACTTTTCTTATCCTGACTGAAAATACTTTCCTACCTTGTGATCACAAAGACATTTTCCATTCATTTCTTCTAACAGTTTTGAAATTTGATTTTCCCATTTAGGTCTTTCATCCATTTAAAACTTGATATGGAATGAAATGTACCTTTGTGTAGGGTGTTAGGTAGGGTTTTAATTTTTCTTTCCATATAGGAAATCTATTGTCCCAGCATCATTTGCCAATTGACTTGTAAAGTCCCTTCTATCATATTCCAAGTTCCCAAGTTTGGTTTTGCCTGATTCTAGGGTTTATATTCTTTTCCATTGATCTAATTACTTATCCTTGAATTTGCTTTTTGTGTGTGTGCATGGTTCAGGAATTGAACCTGGGTCTCCCACATGGAAGATGAGAATTCTACCACTGAACCACCCATGCACCCCTCCTGCTTTTTCTTTTGTCAAACTTCTATTCACCTTCAAGGTTATTCACGATACCTTTCTTAATGTCCCCTAGGCAGAAATGATCCTCTTTTCTTATGCTTCCATCAACTCTGAGTATTTTCTCTATTTAATACATATAAAATGGCATATTGCTGGCCAACAATTATGATTCTAAAACCTGGAGGCAATTAGGGAAAACTTCAAGGCCTTGAAAGCTTGCAGGTGATCATCTCTGGACCACAGGAGACTTTTGGGACTCAACAGTGTTGACTGTCATTCATGTTGAGTTAGGTGATGTCATAAATCATTCACTACTTTTCATGTAGAAGCCTCTGTAACGGCGAACTACAAGAGTAACATCACATCTTCCAGGCCTCCTCACAGATGTGCCATTAGAAATGCTCTGGTCATTAGGAAGCCCTATACCTGCCTTTGATATTTGGAGATAATGGAAAATACTTTCTATTCCATTACTATCCGTAACTTTATGATGTACCCCTATCTTAGGCCGACACCCATTCTGAAGGACAATAGCCACACTCGTGACCTTGCAATGATTGGCTTCACTTTCTCCAAATTTTGGCTTCTGCCCTCTCCTTCAACTAAATGGTCACCACACACCATGGTCCATCTTCCATACTGTGAAGCACTATAGAGTCAGGAGCCAAGCTCTGTGTTAATATTGAAGAGAATGGCCTCCTCCACTTTCTTGGTGGAATCTTCAACCTGCGTGTGATAGGTTGGACTCGCTCATCATGAGAAAGCATAATGGCACACAGACCAAAGAATGCGTAGGCAGAGAAAATTGTCTGGTTTCGTTGGCACATGGGGATGACTCTGATAATCCAGTAAGGATGGAACATTTTATGTGTTTAACATACACATATCGGGAGGTAAAGTGTCATTCACGTATTCATTTACATGCACAGCAAATATTTCTGAGCAACCATTGTGTCCCTGGCACAATGCCTGCTCTACTTGCATGCCTAAGTACAAGAGAACAATCCTATTGTTGAGGGTGAGGAGACCTGAGCTCCTGTTCCGACCCTGCCCACTACTTGGTGATGTGATTCTAGACAAGCCACTTCGCTTTCCCACGTCTCTCATTCCCCATGCTAAAACAGATCTGGAGTAGGTGTTTTCTACTATTTCAGCCTCTTCTAGCCTGACCATCATGTAAATAGCCATATAGGTAAAATGGCGCCCATAACATACCGATAAAATGGTAAAACAGGTTAATCTACAGAATGCCTTTTACGAGATAGTCACTATTTCCCTGTATGTAGATGTGTATATCTGATTTCAAACCTTCATGACAGCTAAGATGAGGAAATTGAAGCTAAATATCATGTTTAATTTGCTAAATAATACACTTAGCACCACGCAACTGGCAAAACACAGAACTGGGATTTGAGTTCAGGAGTCTCTGACTTCAAAGCCCCATTCTATGCACTTAATAATGTTCTTCCCTTCATTTAGGCTTTGATGCCAAATGCCTTCATGGTTTTACCTCTGCCTAGAGACCTTTTGGTGAACATCGATAGATGTCATGTGTCAGTCTCTCTTTGTCTCTGTCTCCACCCCCACCTCCCCCAGGGTCAGGCGCAGGCCGAGCGGAGGGGGCGGTACCTCAGCACCAGCAGTGCAATGAGCAGGAGCAGGACCACGGCTCCGGTCAGGGCAAACACCGCAATCATCAGGACTTGAGGGCCTGGGCCGGGAGAGACCGCGACAAAGGCTTGAGTAAGGATTTTGAATAAGAGAAAAGAAGCACTTCAAAGATTCTAGATGTACAATATAATTTACAGAAGGGAGACTCTTTTTAATATATATATATATTTTAATCTTTTATCTTGTTTTCTGCTAAGGAGAAACTTTTAGCAAGGAGTATTCAGCCTCTGGATTTCCACTCTTCTCCGGGAAGAAATAAGTTAACGCCCGAGAGTCAGAGCTGCATCGCGAGCACATTCACCTTTGGTTTGTTACTACCATCGGCACTCTTGTCGCCAACCCCACTGCCACCACTATCTCTAAACAAAAGTGACTGCCAAAAAGACAACTTCAACATCGGGGGTGGTTCCCTCAGCAGTCTATTAAAGTTGCATTTGCGCGGGACTAGAGAATGAGTTGGAGGGGACATGAGGGCTCCCAGCTGCTGGTTTCTCGGGGCTTCTCAATTCTTCTGTGCATCTCACAGTATGAACATTTCACTGAACTAAATATAACTCTAATATTTAAATACAGCATTTAAATATATTCTATACTATTTAAGTATGCTATATTGTAATATAGCAGTTTTATGCAACACAGGTTTTAGTTTTGCTTGTTAGGTAAGTCATCGGAGCACTTTAGAGCTAAGGTTAAGCGTCTGTTGCCCTCTGGTGGCGGCTGTGATAATCACATCTTATTTTACTTGGGCAATGAACGCAGAACGGGTATAATGGTCCCAAGATTTTATGACGTGATAGTTGGAAGGAAAATTGGGATCAGTTAAGCAATCTCCTGACTTAACAGAAGGAATAAACTCACACTTACACAAGAGAAGTTAATTGACTTAGCAGTGTAGATTAGTGCTGGAGTTCAGACTAGAAACGTATTCATAATTATCTCATATTGTGATTCGTTTGTGCATTAATTCAAAGACACTGTGTTGGGGCAAGGAGATATGAATACGTGTGGGCCTGCCATTATGAAGTATATGGTATAAACAGATGTAAACAAAATAGTGTGATATATGTACTATGCTACAAGTCAGGTAGGATAAGTTCGATACAAATAGCCCTGGATGGTAATACTTAAGAAAGGTGAAATTCACGTGGACTTGTGCAGATAAGGGGGTGCTTACAGCTGGATACAGAGGGGGAGGATAAATTCTTTTCAGAGGGAATAGCAGAAGTAAAGACAGTAGCATAAAATTCTGTAGCTTTTTCTTTAAAGAAGTAGGAGGGAACTGAGGGAATGGGGAAAGGATTTCAGGAAAAGTGAAAGATAAGGCTAGAGAAATAGGAAGATTAAGGATGTTTTGTGCTATATTAAGGCATTTGGACTTTATTCTGAAAGTAAAGCCAAGCGGCCAACTGAACTGTAAAAACAGCACAGTGACAAAACCAATTTTGTGCTTTCATTTCGGTAGCCCTGCGGGCTGGGGTGGGGACAGGCAGGGCTGGGGCAGGAAGTCACCTGCAAGGTATGGCTCTAAGCCAGGGTGCAGGTAATGAGGGCTGGGGTGGGGGACGGAAACGAGGTCTGCTCTGCCCATCACTGCATCCCAGGTGCCTGGAACATTGCCTGGCATTAAAATACAACTTTGTGGAATGAATGAAAAGACAGTGATGGTGAAATCACCAAGTGAAACTTTCTGCTATTTAATTGGCAGATGTGGACACAGATAAAAGACAAGCCATGAATATCTTATTATATACTATTGGAATAAGTCAGTTATTTTATTTGTGAAGTTTGAAATGAAATATAGTAACAGTTAAGCAATCAAAAGTTCTGGCTAACTGAATTTTCTAGTTAACTGAGAGTGAAGTCAAGATGCCTAAGACAATATAATGTCCCTATAGCACATAAGACAGATATTTAATGTGATCTCTTTTAGGTGAGTTATAAACACTCTCTCAAAAATTACTCTTGAATAATTCAGTATTTTACAAACCATAGACCTCTTGTATTCAATAATCGAAACATCTGAAAACTTAAAAAAATCTATTAAAAATATAAGCCTATGATTGTAAAGATTCAGAAATGGATAGCACAAACTGTGTGACTGTAAGTGTAATTAACAAAGCTGAGTGTGAGTTTGGTCGAAGAGGAAGGCTATTCATGTATGTCACCAGAAGGAAAGCTAGAGGATAAAAACTGGGACTGTATCACTTAGCAAAACCTAGAGTGGACGATGACAGTGGTTAAATTGTGTAAATATCAAAAGTTTTTATATGAACTGGAACAAGCCTCCATCAGTATTACAAGGTATTAATAGAAATACAATTAGTGCAAACTAAGGTCTATAGTTAATAGTAACATTGTGACATTCTTCCATTAATTGTAACAAATGCACTACATGAAAGCTAAATAATAGAGGGGATATAAAGGGTATGGATTTTGGGGGGAAAAAATGAGAATGTTCTAAAAAAATTATTCAGAAAAAAACAACTAACTAACAACAAACCTAAAGTTTTAGGTGGAAGTTTGAGTTAAGGAGAAAGAAAAAATAATTTTGCTCAAAAAGTTACAAAATGAAGTAGAGACCTGCAGAAGGCCATAAGAAAAGAAATATTTCAGAAGTCAGGTGTGTTGGTTTGAAAGGATTATGTGCCCTAGGAAAGCCATGTTTTAATCTTGATCCATCTGTGGAGGCAGCTGTTTCTTTTCATTCCCATTCAGGGCGGTAGGCTGGAAACTTGATTAGTTTATCTCCATGGAGATGTGACACCCAATTGTGGGTATTAATCTTTGATTAGAGAGAGAGGTGACTCCACCCGTTCCAGGTGGGTGTTGATTAGTTTACTGGAATCCTTTAAAAGTGGAAACATCTTGGAAAACATTTCTGAGCCCACTAGCCAGAGACCTTTAGAGATGAATAAGTAAAACATGCCATGGGGGAGCTTCATGAAACAAGAAGCCTAGAGAGAAAGCTAGCAGACATTGCCATGTTCACCACATGTCTTTCCAGTTGAGAGGGAAACACTGAATGTTATCGGCCTTCTTGAGCCAAGGTATCTTTACCTAGATGCCTTAGATTGGACATTTCTATAGACTTGCTTTAATTTGGACATTTTCACAACCTTAGAACTGTAAACGAGCAATTTATTAAATTCCCCTTTTATTTTAATTTTTGTTATTTATTATTATTTTTTAATTTGCATATGGGCAGGAGGCACCAGGGATCGAACTCCAGACCTCCAGCACGGCAGGTCGGAGCTCTGCCTGCTGAGCCACGGCAGCCGCCCTAAATTCCCCTTTTAAAAAGCCGTTCCATTTCTGGTATATCTCATTCCAGCAGCTAGCAAACTAGAACATCAAGTTTGGTTTAAAACCCAGGAAACTTAAAGATGGTTCTAGAGATAATGAAAAAAAAGAAAAAGAAAGAAAGAAAGCTCTTTAAAGAAAAGAAAACAATTTTACTTATTTATTTGTTTATTTTTTTTCGCATGGGCAGGCACTGGGAATTGAACCCGGGTCTCTGGCATGGCAGGTGAGAACTCTGCCTGCTGAGCCACCATGGCCCACCCAGAAATCAACTTTAAAGAGCAGTAAAAACTGTAAATCTGAAATCAGTTCAGCCTTGTTCATTGTTTAGAAGACTCTATCTCCACTCTCACCTCCCCCTTGCTTTAGTCACTTGCCAACGCCTGTTGGACAAGGACACAGGAATCATTTTGAACCAGATTAGACTGGTGGCATGGAAGAGGACCAGAAATCCAGTCAGAGCTCCATCACAAGCCATCAAACCAGAAATGCTCCCTTTACGTGAGATCAGCCTGCAGGTCAGAGCTTCTGGCTGTGAAGAAGTGCTGGGAAAGAAATACTTCTAGCTAATATTTTTAATTCTAATTAAAAATCATAAATGAGTACAGGTTTATTACGGGGAAATCGGAAAATTCAGAAAAAATACAAAAAAGCAACAACACAAAAATTCTATCCTAGAATCCTATCACTCAGAGGCCACTGCCATTAACATTTTAGCATATATTTTTTTCCAGTCTTATTTCTATATGTTGGTTTACAAACTTGGGATCTCATTAAATTTAAAAAAAAAAGCTGTATTTTTCTATTACTTTACATCATGTTTCCCTCACGTCATTTAAAATTCTTTATAAAATATTTTCATTGGTTGCATAATGCTCCATTTATGAAAGTATCATTTTCTAAATCATTTTACTAATGCTGTTTCTACTTTTTTCCCCCCACTTTTGGGCAGAAATATTTGTCCATATTTTAGATTTTTTTTCCTTAAAGTAAATTACCAAATTGGAATTACTGTTTCCGTGGTAAGTCTTGGCCAGGCCAGTCACGGACAGACTGTCCCGAGACCTTGTTGCCCAAGAGACACCTGACTGGCTTTGCCCAACGAGAACCATTGTTGTGCAGCTGCAAAGCAACTTGCAAACTCGCAGGCCTGGTCACAGGGCAGCTTTGCATGTGACAGGCTGTCATCCGAAGGGGGCGGGTAACCATCATCACCACTCAAGTATGTGTCCTCGGAAGGAACTGAGGAGTGAAAGGGGATGACCACACACCATCTCTCAGTCTGATGTCATGCAGTATTCTTTGCTCAAACATCTATTCTTCAAACTTTTTTTCCAGTAAAGTGTAACTGGAGCAAAAATAGATGTCTCTGTGCTCGTTTTTGCCAGTTGCCCGACCTTATTTTTTTATGCAATAAATTATTTCAAAAGATAGGGTGGTTTCAAGACAGACATAGCTAGAGTACAGCTTCATCAGCAATGCAATGCCTTAGTCATTGAGCAGGGAAATAAAGTCCATGTTCACAAACCCGGCAAACCTAATTCTGACAGCAAAATAAAACAAAACAAACAAGGCTAATTGCATGAACTGTACAGTTTTTGCTCCTTATCAGAAAACCAAATTCAGGGAAAGAACACGTGCTAAGAATCTCTTACCCTGGCCTGGAATGTCATTAGGAAGTTTGTGGTTCTTCCAGATGAACGTGGGGCTCATGTCCTTGGGGATACTCGCATTTTTTTCAGTGTCATAGGTCAAAAGAACTTTGTACTGTCCCAGGGTATGGAAAAGAAAAAGACACATCAGAACAACTTGTGCTGAGGTTGACCAGCCCGCCCAAGGACATTTGTATTTCAAAGTAATGTGTCTCAGTGAAGCCAGGTGACTGTTAACCCACTTGCTGGGATCTGCTCATATGTTTGCAGCATGAACGTGGATTCAAGCTCCAGGTGGGCTGCTAAGTTTTCTGTTTCTTTATGACCAGGGATGATGCCAGTAACCTCTGCCAAATATCGATTCTTTGGGTCGTTAGAGAATTTAGCTCAAGTCTTTCAATTTACAAACGTTAAAACAGAATGCACGAAAAATGAAATGATTAGCTCCAAGTCATGTGGCAAATGAAGGGCCAGTGTCTTCCACAGTATTGCACTGCTACTGAAAATGATGCCTAGAGAAAATGCACCATAGCTAAAATCCGTCATATCACTTTGATGTATGTCAACTGGCCCTGAAATAACTCGACATTTTAAGTTTGGTCAATTAAATAATCTTCTAATCGCTTCCATTCCTTTGCTTTAATGCGTCTTCTAGTACATGACACTGATTAGGTTTCTAAGACAAGAGATTTATTTTTCAAGCAATTTGCCAATTTGAGTGCTAATATATCCTTAAGTTCCTGCCAAATGTAATGAATCAGTTTGTAAGAGATCCCAGAAAAATGACAGTTGTTCTCAATCTACCAACAGTCTTTCAAGTGCACAGGTGGTAAAATTAAATTATCAGCCCTTCTGGGTAAAAGTTTCACATTTTCAAAACTTTACTCTTTACTTTGAAGCTGATGCTATAATTGCATGCACTGAGGACAGGAAAGCTCTTAAATATTAGGTTATAGTATACTGAGTCTTTTTTGAATAACAAAGAATAAGGATAACAATCTATAGTGCTATGCTGTTTTGAGAATTAATCTTTGTTTTCTCCAAGTAGACACTTTATAAGGTACAATTACTTTGATGGTAAAAGATTATTGAAAAATTCAACTAGTTCTACTTTCAGAGAGAGTAAATACATAGGACAATATTTTTCATTTTGAAGCACAGTCATGAGACTGTCAGGGACCTCACATACTCTTCATTGTTACTATTAGTAAAAGAAGCATTGTGGGGACCTTATTTGAAGGTATTCTCAAGCCAAAGATGCTATTATATTGAAGCTTCAATATAGTAACTGATAACTATGGATTGCTTTTCTGAAATGCTGCCCCAAATTTCTCATTTAATTTCCTCAATCTGGGCACCTCTTCTCTAGCTTTTCATGTTTTCCTTGCAAATACCTTTTACAAAGCTGCATCACAATAGACACCCCATATATAACTTCTGGGTGTCATAAGGCTCACAACATCGAATTACATGACAAAAATAAAAGATCTTTTTCTTTTAGATCCCTAGTTAAATGTCAGGGGCCAATCTGTTAAAAAAAAAAAAAGGCTCTATATTGGCCGTGTGGTATATTCTAGAAGAATGGCTTTCATAATTTGTGATGAGTACAACTTCAGATGGCAGAAGGACAGTTGTTTTAATTTTAAATTAGATGCTTATCAGCCATCCACTACTGGCCAGTAAGAAGCTAAGCACTGGGAGATTGGGAGGTCACTAGGACGCATTCCCTTTCTTTAAAGGACTTTCCATGTAGCTGATGAGAAAAGACATAGACAAGGTGCCTGAAGGCACAGCATGATAGAGCCGTTTACATGGGCCAGAGGGATTTTCATGGGTGTTCAGATGGAGAGAACAGATGATGTCTCCCAGAAATATTGAGTTGTAGGATTGAACAAAAATAAATATTTCTTAGTAAAAACGTGTCATCCTTTTATTGGTATCCCACTGACAGTTTAGTCTTTATATCAATTTATTCTGGATAAGTTGTTGTTGCTGTTGTTGTTGTTTTTTTTGTATGCTGTATGGTGGGGGTCACATTTCATTCTTTTTCCATGTGAGTGTCCTGTTATTGCGGCACCATCTGTTGAATTTTTGTGCGGGGTGGGGTGGGTAGGGAGGAAGTGCATGGGCTGGGAATTGAACCCGGGTCTCCTGCATGGCAGGTGCTGGGTAAGTGATTTTTTAATATAGTAAATAGAGTACACATCTAAGTTTGGGTGAAAAAAGCCTAAGAAATACTGTCCCAGGTGCAGCATAATTTTAAGTCTGAAATAAACTAGTTTCCAAATCTTAAGCATAACTTCTCCAATTCCTTTGCTATTTACTCCTCTTCTAAACTCTCGCTCTTCACCCAGCCTTAATTCAGTCACACCATCTTGAGTTTTCTGAAAAGGAACCAGCATTTCAGAATCAGACATACTTTTTTGGTATCCACAGAGGTGTAAAGAAGCGTCAGGTTATTGTCAATATCTCCAGAGTCATCCAAAGTCACAAGACCCAGGTACCCTAGGGCAAAATCAGAGAGGGTTAGCGACCACCAGTGGCTTCTTGCCAGAAGGGACCAAACATACCCTAGTGCGGGGAGGGGGGGAGTCAAACTGGTTCGACTTGCTCTATTTCACTGAAGAATTCTTTCCTCTAATGATCAAATCAGGTGACATCTGTATTGGTGGTTCTTGGCCCTGGGATCTATGAAAGATACCTTTTTGGGAGATGTGGTTTAATTAGAAAGAAATTATTTATTGCATTTAGGCATTTAGGGTAGCATCCAATGTAGACAGCCAGTAAATTTCTCCTTGATGATTAGTGACAACTGTTTGCTAAGAATATTTACTGAACCATTGCACAAGTGTTTAGGTTACTATACAATCCAACTAAGATTGTAAGATCAAAATACTTCCTCTATCACTCATTAGTGGTGAGACACTGAAGAAATTACTTAAGTTCTCGGAATCTCAGTTTACTCATTGATGAAATAACAGCAGTATAAGATGAACCTACAAAATGGATTTAGGTTAAAAAAAGACCAATTATCAGCAGTTTCTTATGGTTCAACCTAATAGTTAATATTTATTTGTATTTACTATATGCCAGTAAATTTATATGTATTTACTATATTTGTATTTACTATATGATATCTCTGGCTGAGGCCAGAGATATCAAATAGCTTGCCCATAGTTGTACAGCTACTAGGTAGCTAAACTCAGACACAAAGAAATGTCTCCTGGCATTTGTGGTTAGCAAGTCTTTCTTAGTGGTTATTAGGATGCTTGACCATGATTATGGATGTAATCGAATTAATTGAGAATGTACATGAAGTGCCTGGCAGAACCTGGGGCACAATGGATAATCAATACATGATCGTCACTCCCTCTCTGCTGCTTCAGGGGAGCAGACATGATCTCTCCCCGTCATGGCAGTGGGTGCAGCCCTCAGGCCTTGGGGCTGGGTCTCTGCTGCTCTCTGAAGCCAAGAGCAGGAGCTCACTCTGCAGTTCGTTGGCAGGATGAAGGTTTCTCAGGATAAGGACCAAGACAGGTTACAGTAGGCAACTGGCATTTGTATTTTACTTAGCAAACACTAGATTTGAAAGGAAACTCCGTAATATCTAGATGTGACCTGGGAAATGAAAACAGGAGTTTCAGTGGAGTCTCACGGAGAAAGAGAATGTTGATTTGTGCAGTTTAGAGGAACTGTGTTGGGAACTCCTGGATGGTGCTGGTTTTGGTAGTTGGAGGGCAGCATAGGGTCCCTGATGCCCAAAGGATACAAAGGAAAACAAGAGGAGACCAAAATCAGACATCAAATACTTTTCTTTCTTGCTAGCTTATCCAGCATAGTCAGGATATCACTAATCAACATGTCCTAGGATGAGGTAAGTTCATAAATACAGGGCCTGAGCTGTGTGTTCCTTCTATGATAGCTAAAGATTTGGAAAGTATGCAGCTTAAACTGGGGTTCAGGTATTAATAATAGCATACCCCAAAGTTTATGTCATGATATATGCCTCCAATTAAGTTCAAGGCTTTTTGGCTGTTGATCCATTTATTGACACACACACACACACACACACACACACACACACACACACACACACACACACCCCGCTTTGCTTCCCAGAGTCCATACATTGAGCCCAGCTTTTCTGAGGCTTTTTGTAGAAAGTATAAATTTGGGTTTGATAGTTGTTGCTTGTTTTTAGGTGACCAGTACCTTCAAAAGTGAGGTTCTTGAAAGCATGAGCAAATTTGGGGGTGTTAACATTTTCTCCCCTTTCAAGAAATGTCTTCAGCATATGTCCAAAGAGCAAGATTCCATTCAGATAGGCAACTGCAAAGTCATTTTTCACCTGAATGAGAAATGAAAATCTTTAAAGGGGTCCTGAAAAAGCAGTTTTAGTCTTGATCCTAGAACAAAATGTTCTTGGGCTCAGTGTGGGTGAGGCCAAGAACAAAAGGTGAGTCTCTAAGAGGGGTATTGTCGGGATAGTGTTAGGAAGATGTTTGGAAAATCCTTTATTAAGCCAGGGGCTCTTTAGTGTTCGCATGTCACTATTCTGCCTTCTTTGGGGATCAGTAAATCAAGACCACTGCTTTTAGGCAAGTAACTACAAGCTATTGTAGTTCCTTCCCATCATGATAGAATATACTATTACAACCAGGAAAGATGGACATGCAACATTTATATAATTCTTGTATGACATTATATAGAAATGATGCTCACCTATAGTTAAATGTTTTCATTAAAGAATTAAAGAAAGGAAAACAAACAAACAAACCCTGCCTTTCAGTATCTTGAATGGGTCATGAAGAGTTTATTGGGATGATACCACTGAACCTGCTTTGAAGACAGCTCTGATTGGTGTGTTACCTCTGGCCCCAAATGTCTTCCCTGGGGAGAATGCTGGAGGGGCTCGAACTCCTCTGCCTCTGAAACCGTGGCATGGTGCCCTTCACAGAGCTGGGCTGTAAACAATCTGTGCCCCACTAACACCAAGTGAGTTTTGTCAGCTTGGGCACTGTGGACTGCCCACCTGTGAAGAATTACATTTTTGCCAGAGCCTAGAAGCAGTGCAAGAGGTATCTGAACATTACATCCAGAAATATATTTACTAGAATATATAAAAAAGAAAAATAAAACACATTCATTGGTTTCAGTTTTTTGCTGAAATCATAATGTCATGAAATAAAATGAATCCAGCTAAAACCCAGCTACTAAAAGGGTGGTGGCCCCTAATTTTTGCAGGGCCATTAACAAGAGGGTTTAGAACTGCTAGTCTAAGGAAAACTGTGATACCCTCAAAGGTGCCCAACTCTCTTTATAGCTCTTGGGACTTGGCCATTGCCTCACATCCCAATGTTCTCCAGAGTCCTCAGGATTGCCCCTTCCACCCTCCTCCCATCCCAAAGCTCTCAACTGCCTGTCCTGAGGGCAGAAGGCATCTTTATGTACATATGAGGACAGGGAGAGAAAGATAGATAGATAGATAGATAGATAGATAGATAGATAGATAGATAGATAGATAGATAGATAGATAGATAGAGAGAGAGAGAGAGAGAATGAATATGAATGCATGCTTACTAGTGTTAAATCTTTGGAGCTATTTAGGCTGGAATCTTCAGGATGCAGTGTCAGCACAAGGACATTTTTCATATAGTCAGGAGCTGTGATATTTTCTTCAAAGTAATGGTTACTGTAATAAAAAACACAGGTTTCCATGAAAACTAGATCCCTCAAGAAATAGAGATTTACCTTCTACAATTCACATAAACTATTACATCAGACCTTGAAAATGCTTTTAAATTTTTCATGGCTTAAAAAAAAATTTAGCCTAGCAATCCGCAAAACTTTCTGTTTTCCCCAGGAAGTCTTATTTTCTACTATCTTTGCTAAGTTGGATACAAGAACTTAGGCAGCTGTGGTTAATGTACACAAAAGCAAAGGTAGATCATAAGGCATACACTTCCTTGAGGGGAATTCTTTGGGCTATGAACATGTGACCTAGTACTTGCCTGCGAGGTTTAGTGAGTCTTCATTTATACCTGGCAATTTTCTTTTTCTTATGTGCTCATAACAATTTGGAGATATTGGGACATGAGAGAAATGTTATCACTTAAGCTTACTCTTCAGATGTTGCAAGATAAGCATAAGAAGACTAAGCATTTTCCCTTGACTAGTGGCCTTCCTGACATGTGGGACATCACCTTAGGCATCTTTGTAGTCTCAACTCCTAGACAGCTTCGGACACTAAGGATATTCAGTACTGTCTGAGATCGCTCTGCCAATCATATGGTTTCTTAAGCATTCTGAGTATTCTAATGTTTCAAAATGAAAAGCATATAACATTTTTGAAGTACAATAATTAGGATGGCCATTATTTCTCATTCAAATTACCAGGTGAACACATCTACTATGTGCTGAGGACCTTTTTGGGGTATTTTGCTCATGTTAATGCATCTAATCTGAAAAGCACCCTTTAAAGTCTGTATTTTTATACTCATTTTGCAGATAAGATTTTATCTCAAGAGACTAAATGAACTAGAAGCATGAGAATCACAATTTAAACCCATGTTTATTTGGTTTCTAATCTCATCACTCTCCTAGAACATCACCGGGTGTCCTTGGGGAATAGTAACAAAGGAGTACCAGCACCTTGGCAGTTGATTGAGGATATGCTGAAAGAAAAATTACACCAGCCTGGTATGATAGGTTGAATTATGTACTACCCAAAACACATGTTCTTAATCTTACTCCACATTGCTGTGGGTGTGAACCCATTATAAATAGGATCTCTTGAAGGTGTTTTTTTGTTAAGATGTGGCCCAACTGAATGAAAGTGGCCTCTAACCCAATTAATGGAGTCCTTTAGAAGCAGAGGAAAGTCAGACACAGTAAGAGAAGGCCACAGGGAGAAGCCCGAAGTCAGTGGGAGCTGGAAGAAAAATGACAGAAAAGCCAAGGAACCACAAGGATTGCCATCCAGCCAGAACGCTATCAACCCTGGCGGGAGGCAAACCTTCTAGCCTCCAAAGCCGTGAGAAGATAAATTTTGTTCAAGTCAACCCATTGTGCAGTACTTGTCATAACAGCATGGTGAACCAAAGCACCAGGTTACAGCTAGGACTCCTTCCAGAGGGTATGGCAGGTACTGAAATCAATGTCATTGTAGGGCTGTAATCTTGACAGTTTTGCCCTTTTTGCTGGACTTCAACTAAAAGGATATTGATTGACCGAATTATCATTTTGAGCATCTAGCAGTAAAATACGTTTCCTCCTCTATTTCATTTCCCTTCATGTTGAGAAATATAGTGTTAGTGAAATTTACTGGACTGACTAGGCAAATATTGGAAAGATCCAGTGCAGTAGCTGACTCTCATTTGAACACAGAAAGGTAATGATTGCAGGTAATGTATTAATCAATTCTGGTAATGATCCAGTGAGACAAGAGAAATCTTATGACCTCATGGATGGGGACAAAGGGCACAGGCATGACCAGTGAAGCCTTCTTTAAACTTAGTCTGACTTACACATTACCTCCTTGGTACAGTTTGTTAGTGAGGTTTCTAACCATATGAGAAGATGAATGGTGAAAAGAGGGGATGTGATAAAAGGTGGTTTCTGCTCCAGAATTTTCTCTCCATTGTTCCAGAAAAGCTGGGAAGAAAAGATCACCACCCAGTGAATAACCGAAGAGGGCAACTGTATAAATCAGGCTCATTTAGCTGTGACTTTCCTCTTATCAAAGGTGGCCAAAGGGAAAATAATCTAGGACCAAAGGCCATCAGCAATTGAAAGAACAAATATGGCCATAATCCCAGTAATATTATTGGGTTATCAGTTGATTTACTGCCTGAACAAAGACCTTAAAAACAGGCTGAAGGTCAGGATCCTGTGTTGACTGAACAGACCTGGTAAGATGTATTTGTGGATTTAATGCTGCTTTTATATAACTTTTCCATTTAAACATGATAGAGGCATCAAAGGTGTACATCTCTGCTAAGGCCACAATTGATGAAATAAGAATGAAGGTCCAAATATCATCTTCACTCTGAAACCCAAAAGAAGCTATGCAAAGGAAGTGAAAAGAAAATGTGTCTCCTGGAAATCCTTGGATTATTTCCTCTCTGTAAGGAGGAGGATTCTTCCAACTATTATACCTACTTGAATAGATCCACTAGAATGAAGACAGTATCTTCAGCCACTGGCCGATCACCCTTGAGGGTGTAGATGATGTCTGGTGTACCACACAGGATTATCACTGGAGGAAAGAGCAAGACAAGGAGAAAAACAACCAATGGTCTATGCACCAATAGGAAGGGAGGGAGTTGTCTAAATTTGAACTTATCTTGTCCACACTACGTTATTTTTAAAGATTAAAACAATGTTTCAAATCTCCCTTTTTCTTTCATTTATAATCATAGACTGGAGCTATATGGGATCTTAAAAGGAATCATCTAGACCAGTTTCTTAATTTTACAGATTTAAAGAGGCTAAAGCCCAAATGCCAAAGAGTCAAAGATCTAGTAGATGACAGAGCTGGCTCTAATATTCAAGCTCCTGATTCTCTGATCCAGTGCTTATTCCATTACACTAGCGGTTGCAAAAACTATTTACATAAATAAGTGAAGTGCACCTCACTATCTTTGTTGAAAAAGATATAATAAAAGTTAATGCATGGATAATTCATAAAATCTTCCTAATCAACACTCCTTGGGCTATGTTCTTATCTTCTTAACTCAGAACTCAGTGATTTCAGTGACATTTCAATCTGAATCTATAAGCTCTACTACTAATCGCAGTCAGCCATCTCCCAAATGCTGGCTTTATGGGCAAGAGGAATTGGGGGGAACTTCATTGGATCTTCTCACGTGCTGTGCTATCTGGTTGAATCTATATCTTTAAAGATATGAATAAACCTATAATTCATTTTTCCCCCATCTCAGACGATGTTTTACAAATGATACTTCTCAATGGTGGTTGATAATGGCAGTTGATAATGAGATGAGCAATACCAGGAAATCATGCTAAGCAAGCATCTTCCTTTGTAGGAAATCCCCACATTTGATTCCTCTATTCCTGAACCGTTCTAGTTTGTAAAGAGAATTCTGTGGAAAGTGCAACAAGTTACCTTAGACCTTAATGAGGATGGTAGTGAGGCCATATGTGGCCTCCAGTTGGGAGATCATTGGACAGGTGAGATAGGGAGAGAGCAAAGAAAGTGAGAGGACATTACAAAGTCATCTTTGTTTACCCTGTAATTGTGCCTGAGGCCAGGTATAAATAAATATATTCTCTTGGTCACCAGAGGCACCAGGATTCAGAATGTATGAAATTAGTCACAAGTTCATAATATGTTGGAGTTAGATGAACTTAAAAAGCATTTTACTGGTATGATTTTGGCTTACAAAAGCTGGTTTTTACTATCATCATTCTTTTCATTATGGGACTACATTTGCTCAGCATTACTTTTCTGTTCTTTCAGAGTATAAGGCTTTAACCAATGAGAGGAACAATAAAATGGAGTTGTGGGCACTACAGCTCTTCCAAAATATACAGACATACATAGGTCATGATGATAGCTCTGAGTGGTAGATCTGTCAAAATGATTCAAGAACAGGTGGTCGTTGTGAGGAGGAAGCTGGCTAAAAAGTCATCTTCCTGTCTCCTTACCATTGCTTTTCCTGTTGTTATCCATTAAGATAGCTTGAAACTGGTCATTTCCTCTCAGCATATCCTTGAAGATGAGTTCCTGAGAAAAATAGGTAACTCCAGCTTCCAGAGCATTGAGGTACCTAGAACAAGGGAAAGAGAAACTCTAACAGACTTGCCTAGTTTCCACATGGCTTTCCACACCATTTGCTCCTTGTTTTCAGATTTCTCCTGGGATTTATTCATCTAAAGTTCATTTCTGCTATTAACTCAATATACCGTGCATACCATGCTACCACTGGTTAGGATTGTAGCAATCTAGTTTAGTGAAAATATAGAGGAAATTTTAATCTATATATTATATACAAATAGTAGAGATGTGATGGGTCCCTTAGAATAGCTTCCTATATGCATAAACCAGCCCTATTATCACAAGTTAGTTGAAACCTTTGAATCTGCAGTACAAAAATTCAGGGTCGATAAGAGTAATTTTCCTTCCTTTGTGGAATGGACTTTTGAATGTTCTAAGTTCAACCTCAAAGTTTCCAATGTGGGATTTTAGGATTGATTCTTGTAGCTCCCTCAATATGCATTCAGGGTGATGCCCTATGTCAGTCTTCTGCAGGACTGGAGAACTAAGCAGCGTCTTGAAGGTACAGACAGTATTCCAATCAAAAGATTTTCTCTGCCATATTTCCAAGAGTTGTGTGAACATTGAGATTTGGTTTTAGTATGATGCCTATGGACACTAATTCTTGTTCCTCTGAAAAGCTGACGAGAAACTAATTGCACGTATAGGCAGTATGCACAGCCACAGTACTGTGAAAGCATTCACTTGTTTTATCCACTTTCCTGATCAGTAAAATGGGGATATTAGTACCTGTTCTATTTTCTTTAGAGGGTTAACTACTGGGAATCAAAAACTAACATGAAAGTACTTTGAAAACTAGAAAGAATTTTATAAATGCAATATATGATGATTACCATATTTGGGATACCATGTTTCCTTTTATTTGCATGTGGAAAAGTAGACTTTTTCCTCCATTCTCATGGCAGTTATGGGGGAAAGGTACACCTGATAGGAACTAGGTGATCTGCTGTGAGTCTATGACTTCTCAAGAGTATTAATGATCCTGCTCACCAGAGGCAGTCCTCAGACTCAGTGTTGTTCTTGAAAACATAGGCGGTGTTCCAGGAAAAGGTTTTGAATGGAAAATAATTGGCCTTCCAAAAGTTAACCAGGAAGTACATCAACTTCCTGGATGGAGACATCAGCCTGGTTAAGGTTTCTTTGTAGTCACATGACAATCCAAAACTTCCTGCTGAAATCATGGGGTAGTTCAAGTCTGTGTCAAGGCTATGTCAAGAGGTGAGAAAGAAACCAATATCAGCATTAACTTAAGTAACATATATAAGATCTCTTTTAGCCTGCTTCACCATGTGTGTATAAATGGTAAGAATGAAACAGGGTCATTCAAGCAGATTTCTCACTTGTATAGGTGTTTCTCCTATGCAACATGAATTGAGCATATGCTTTGTTCCAAGCACACTCCAGGTAGGTCACACTGACTTATTTTAAAATGGTTTCTCATTTGAGTTGTCATGGTACCTGGACTGGGATATATAGACTTAGGGAAATAGGCCTAAGAAAACAGAGATGGACCTCCAGCACTACTATAATTATTGTAAAGCCAGGAAGATGCCTTCTACACCTTTCTCACAACACCTTGCCTTCCTTCTGGCTCTTCTATGGACTACCTTCAAGACAGACATTAGCTGAGGATTTTTAACTATTTCTTTTCCTGCTCAGCTCATGGACCTTCTTGCAGTTCTTTAAACATATCAAGCTTCATTCCAAAGCTGGGGCTCGACAAATGCCAGGGAATGATTTTCTCCCACCTCTTTGCCTGTTTGACTCTTTCTCATCCATCAGATCCTAGATTCAATTTATGAACCTAACATCAGGGAAATCTTCCCTGATACCTGAGACTAGGTAATTATTGGGGTGAGTGTGTCTATTTATAATATCTGTCTCTTCCACTAGACTGTAGGCTCTGTGAAGTCAGCGATCATGTCTGGCTTGTTCACCTCAATATCTTCAGTAAATGGCACAGTGCCTGGCTCATATGTAGGGGCTCAATATGGACTTAAGGAATTAAGGAAAACAACATCCCATCCCATCTTCTGGTGCTCCATTAAAAAGTTTGTACTGGGTGTACTGTTTTTATGTCAAACTCAAAGTGTTCACTGTCAAACTTATCCTTTAACTTTTAAGTTTTAAAAAACATCTTCATGTTTTCTGATTTCAAAGCCTTCCTTGATTACTTTCCATCCCTCACTCCCACATCCACTCATTTAGAGACTCAAATGCTTTTGATTCTACCTTTGAATATCTGTAAAAGCTATCCTCTCTTTCCATTTCAACTCTTTCATGCTAACTTAGGGCCCCCTTCTCCCCTCCTGAATTTTCTGTCATCAGTCTGTCCCTAGTATGCTCCAGTCTTTCCTATACACTGTTGCCAATTATTCTCCCCAAAGTTCAGCTTCTTCTCATGGGACTCTCCTGCTCAAAACTTTAGTGGTTTCTCAGATGAATACAAATTCCCTCACCTGCAATTCATGACCTTCCAAATATGGCCCTACTTTCTCTTTATAGTTTTAATTCTATTTTTCTCCCTTACATTTCCCACTCCAGTTAAAACAGACTTTCACAAATTTTCTACACTTTCTTGTTTATTTGCTTTAAAAAAAAACCATTTTATTAAATATAGCATATGCAAAGAAAAAGCAATGGTTTTCAAAGTTCATTCAACAAGTAGTTACAGAACAGATTTCCGAGTTTGTTATGGGTTGCCATTCCACTATTTCAGATTTTTCCTTCTAGCTGCTCCAAAACACTAGAGGCCAGAAGAAATATATATTTTTCTTTTTTTGTGAAAGATAACATATATACAAAAAAGTAGTACATTTCAAAGCACATTGCAACAATTAGTTATAGAACAGAGTTTGGTAGGGGTTACAATTCCACAATTTTAGGTTTTTACTTCTAGCTGCTCTAACATACTGGAGGCTAAATGAATGCTTATTTGCTTTTACACATACTTTTTCCTCTGCCTGATTGGGCTGCATATCACCTTATCTCTACCCATTGGAATTTTACCCATTTCATAAGACTCAATTCAAATACTATCTCCTTTATGAAGCCTTTCCCCCCTTAGAGTGTAACTCTTCCTATCAGAGGTGACCATTTCTTTCTGTGCATCCTTATCACATCTCGTTTGTACCTCTCTGATAGAACCTATCTCACTCTGCCTTATCTTGGTCATCAGTGTCCTTGTACCTTCTCTATCTGGCTACACGGTGTGGGCGTGGGGTGGGGGCTGGGTTTATTCATTTCTCTCTACCCTGACATAACTAAAATGGTTCTGCGCATGTAGAAGGTCCACAATCAGTGGTGAATTAATTTTTCAAATCATCCTTTCTGTCCAGGCTTAGTTGATAGCAATATCAGTAAGTGGTCAAAGAAGAGAATACTGGGGAGTGTGAGTTCAAGGCAGGGTAAGGTTCTGTACCTGCATGCATTTTGATTAAAAAGATGGGCTCCAAATGTGCACCCATAGTATGCCTGTGTACACAGTGGGCCTGGGTTTTGGAGTCTATCTGTAGTTGTGTGTGAGGTGTCCAAAACAAACTTTGCCACCGAAATTTTGGTGGTCCAATGTTATCCTCCAGAGTGGATTGCAAGGGGTTCTTTCAGCATAGTTTTTTTTTTTCCCTGTGTAGGCAAAGGATGACCTTTGATTTTAGGGGAAAAAAAAAAGAAAGGTGTGTGAGAGGGATTTTGATTGGGGGAAGGTATCCTCTACCTGAACAAAGTGGTGGTGATACAAATTACACCGACTGGAATGAATGGGAGGGATCAGGGTAGATGATTTTCTTAAAGCCAGAGCAATATTTTCTTTCTAGAGTATATTGAAGACTTTTTTCTATGATAATAAGGGCACTGTGCAAAGTGACTTAATATGTCAATAATATAATCCTCAAATAACCCTATGAAATAGGTACTCTGTTCCTTTCCCTATTCTTAGATACCTGGGAATAGAACAGAACCCTTTCCCTACAAAGGGAGCTCCCTGGTTAAATTCCTTATTAACTTTCCTGTCTCCTGCCAGCACGCTGACCAATGTCCGTTACTGTGTTGCCTCTCAACCTTGGATGCTAGTGATTGACCCTGAATGGCTATTGTAATTCACCCCACTCTGAACAAAGGCAGTTTTATGGATAAGGGAATGGCAGCTACAGAGAAGTGGGAGAATACTGGGACCCCAACATTTGTTTGAGAAATCATTTAAATAGCTAGGTATGACAATTCTTGTCTGCAATTCACAGTGGTGTTAAGACAACTACTTACTACATCTGGAAGGTAGAGTATGTGCACGAGGGCCCCAAGAGGACACAGCCCATGTTTTCTTCCTGTAAGGGGGGAAAAATAATCAATGGAGCACACACACACACACACAAAATGGCAAGAGGAGGCTCCAAGAAGGTTAGAAGTTTATCCAGAAAGGAGAAACCTGTGATGGCTTGGGCCGGGCAACTAGTGAAGGAATAAACAGGTCTGAGAGAGATGAGATGCTGCAGGTGGAGAGAAATGGTATCCACTGAAGGTGAACCTGGATTCCTTACCCAGCGGAGAATGTAGAGTGGGTGGAAGAGGAACTGGCAGACTACAAGATTAGTAGTCTGCATGCAAACTGTGGGGAGACTAGATTTGGAAGTGCTTTAAAGGAAAGGACAAGATTAGGTTTCAGAGAGAACTACAAAGTTGGGCTGAAGTAAACAAGTGCAATGCAGTTAATGGAGTGATCACTGATCACATTTTTTATTCTTTCACAAGGGGAGTCTGGCTAGGAACGTCTTTATCCCTGATTTTGGAAAAGCAGAGTATACTCCCCTCTGAGGAGGTGGAAGAAGTCCACACTGCTGGAATCTTAAAAGTTGGGTTTACTAAACTATCCTTGCCCATTCTCACCCTCTCACCCTCTCAAGATTGATAATCAATGCTCTGATGAGCCCCTCTACCTGATGTAAATCTGTCTTATCCAGTCTGTTTGAGATTTTTGAGTAAAGTTTTGGGACTGGGGCTCTGCTTTCAGGGCTCTGCTCCTTTGAGAGCCTTTTTTTTGTTAGATTTCTGGAATTAAGGAGTTGTCTCACACACCTTCTTATCTCTAGAGAGCTTGTAACACTCTTTAGCTCCATAAAGCTCTGGGTCAGGTTGTGGGTTGGAAGGAGAAAACCAGGTAAGAATTTCTCTCTTCCCATTTCCACCTTGTGACCTGACGGTTACCACTTCGCAGTTATGTTTCAGATTCAGCCCTTAAACTGTTAATCTGTGACCAGATGTATGGCGGTAACATGACATCTCAGGGCGGGGTCTTGGAATATACTTTTAAACATGGGACCTCAGATATTTTTAAGAGGCACACAAAAGTAACCCATTTAATACTGGCATTTAAGAAAAAAATTTTAAGTTTTTAAAACAACATAATTCCCCTTCATACCACCCAAAGTGTATAGTTAGTGCATCGTTTAGGTCCTCCCCAATTTCCTGGATTTCTAGAGAGCCCTTGCCACTTGGGAGGGATTTAGAGGGAGGGAGGCAGAGTACCTTGACTTTGAGTCATTCAGCTGCCTGGCTGGAGACAAGGTTAATGGGGATGAGTCCAAGTTTCACCCCCGTGATCATCCTCTGCAAAAGAGGGTATGAGCTACTTATACAGAGGCCAACACTTACTGAAATTTTCTTGAGTAGGTCCAAGCCTTCACAGGTGCTACTCCGGCAGTCATTTGACTTATAAATTGGATCTTTCGAATTAAAAAAGTTAGCTGTCACATTCACATTTATGCCTGTTATCCAGAAACAAGAGAAAATAGAAAACTCGTGTAATTTTCAGTAGTTTATACCAGCTAAGAGATTTATTGCTTGACAATTGTTCCTGGGTAAAATGGATATCCATTTTCAGGCTTAGGGCATTATAATACTGAGTCTTTCTATTATTCCCAATTACTTCTCTCCTCCTTTCCTAACCCGCCTCCTTCCTTCACTCTCTCTTATCTCCCTTTAAATGGCTTTACTGAGATAATTTACCCAACATAAATTTCATTCATTTTAAGTGTACAGTCCAATGATTTTTAGTTAATAAATAGAGTTGTGCCACCATCATCACAATCCAGTTTTAGAGCATTTCCATTATGTCTATTGCTCTCAATCTTTTTACAACCCAGGCTCAGCAAAATTCCTACACGGGCGTAGTGAGTGTTAGGAAAGCAGAGACATAAACACTATGATATCCTGCTGTTTCATGTCCCCGGAGTGCTGGTTCTGTTTGCTGCCATTGTGTGCAAGGCAACAGTCTTCCATGGTCTCTAATCTTCATTCATCCATCCATTCAACAAACATTAAGTTCCTGCTATACTTCAATCACTCTTCTATGTACTCAGGATACAGCAGCACAGAACAGAAAAGTCCTTGCTCTCATGAAGCTTACATTCTATTGGGAGAATCAGACAGAATGAGAGGGGAGGTGCTGTTTCAGATAGGGTGGTCATGGAAGGCTCTCGGGAAAGCCACAACCTGAGTGAAATGAGAGTAAGCCGCACAGATATCTGGGTCCCAGTCAGAGGGAACAGCTGGACAAAACTCCTGGACAGGGTTGTTCTTGGAATGTTTCAGAAACATCAAGGAGGCCAGTGGTATGGCAGAGTGAGTGACGGTTTGTATGGGCTGGAGATGAGGTTAGAAAGAGACCACATCACGGATGGCCAGGTAGGCCTTCGGAAGAATCTTGGGTTCATTCTGAGACGGAAGGTATTTGAGAGTTTTGAGCAGAGAAAACATACTGCCTGATGATCATTTTTAAAGGACAATGCTCACTCTGATTTAGAGAATACATTGTGGGAATGAGAATAAATGCAGGGAAACTAGTTGGAAGACTATTAATAAAGTAGGTTAGCTTGGATTAAGGTAGTGGTAGCAAAAGTAGAGAAAGATAGTTGGAGTGATGATGTATTTTGTTGTAGGGCCAACAGGAAATTGCCGATGGATGGGTTGTGAAGTATGAGAAAAAGAGAATTCAAGGATAATTCCAAGACTTTTGGCGTGCATGAGTGGACAAAGGGAACTACTATTGACCAAGATGTGGTAGAATTGTTAATAAAAAACTGTCACATCTGGGACTTAAGATTTATAATTTTAGTACAAGAGTGATGTCTTAGTCAAAGTTTTGTAGAAATCAGAACCTGAGAAGAAAGCTTTATTGGGGAATGTTAGCAGATGCTGCCCCAGAGTTCCACATCTAGTAAATGGTGGGATCTGAAATTGAAGCCATGATGGTCTTACCCCAAACCTTTGCTGCATTTTTGATCTCACAGATTCAAACTCACACGAGGAAATGGTCTTTACCAGCTTAATGATCCACCAAAAAGTTAATCAAAAATTTATCATGGATAAGACTACTTAGAATCCTGCTGTATCACACATTTTAGCCCCTCTGTCTCCTGAAGCATCAGGATAAAGGGCAGTAGTAGGATACAACATGTAGGATACACTTGGGAAGTCCCCACATAGGTCTGAGAGACTGTAGCAGCACTTCTCAGAGGACATGAATGTGACTAATGGTCTGACTTTCATAAAGAAGGTGCTGCAATTTCTTTGTTCCCTTTCTCAGTAGACAGGGAAAGAGAATGCAGGATGTTGCAAAATCCCCTAGAAAAGCCCCTTTGTCTTGAAAATATTCTCTTACTTTCAAACATTTCTCTTAAAGGATGAACAAGAAAAATTATGTTCTTCATGTCCTAAATGAGATAAGAAAGTGTTGATTGGATTTTCCTCTGGCCCACCAATTTTTCCTCGAAGAAAGCAATAACAGAGTTCAAAACATACATCTCTTTAACATGGTGGTTTGGTCATGGGGTAACTGGTGCTACTGGATAGATCACCATGCCTGATATCAGGCATTTCCCTATGGTCTACCTGAAAGCCAGAGTGATCAGTGCATTCTGGCCTGGGATCATTGGTTGGGAGGATTCTCACCTTCAATAACGACAGGAAAGGGCATTGACAGTGATATTCCTGAGTATTGCTAGGAACTGCATTTTGGAAAGGAACAAAGAGATAGAAGAACCATTTTGACCAAGCTCTGTCTCTTACTCCTTCCAATAAAAAAAAAATCAGGACAAATGCCTGATTCCAAAGCAGAGGCATTCTCTTAATTTGGGCAAATCCTTATACAGGATATCTGGAAATCACAGTTGTCAATCTGGTATTACTAGTGACTCTCTAAGTGTCCTTGCAGAGGCCAATTTAATTTCTCTGACTTGGTTTATTCACATGTAAGATGAGGTTAAAATCAGTTTTGTCAAATATGATTATTTTTAATAATGTCTTCAAAAGAATAAAGCACTTCAATAACAGAAGTTGCTGTTCCAGTTAGGGAGCATTTTGGGCTTTGCTTGTTTGGCTAACGCAAGAATACTTACTTGAATAAGAAGGGGAACCAACATCTATTGAGTGTGACCTTGGACAAGTGACTTCATCACTAAGACCCCAGTTCTTCTTCCATTTATTGATAGAATGGTCTATCAATAAATGATCTCTGTTACTGTTCTAGTTTGCTAGCTGCCAGAATGCAACACACCAGAGATGGATTGGCTTTTAATAAAAGGGGATTTATTTAGTTAAAAACATGTAGTTCTTCAGAGGAAAGGCAGCTAACTTTCAACTGAGGTTCTTTCTTACGTGGGAAGGCACAGGGTGATCTCTGCTGGCCTTCTCTCCAGGCCTCTTGGTTCCAACAACTTTCCCCGGGGTGATTCCTTTCTGCATCCCCAAAGCCCTGGGCTGAGCTGTGAGTGCTGAGATGAGGTATGCTGAGCTGCTTGGGCTGTGCTACGTTGAGCTCTCTCATTTAAGCTTCCAGCCAATTAATCAAATATCATTCATTGCAGCAGGCATGCCTCCTAGCCGACTGCAGATGTAATCAGCAACAGATGAGGTTCACATGCCATTGGCTCATGTCCACAGCAATAGAACTAGGCACCTTCACCTGGCCAAAGTTGACACCTGAACGTAACTACCACAGTTACTATATGCCTGGCATTGGGCTATGGATTTTTACATGCATTATTTTACTGAATCCCTCTTGAATCTTATGAGGTACCTAATATTTCATCATCCTAATTTAAAAATGGATAATTGATATCTAGAGAGGTTGATTAAATTGCTTAGGGCTACCCAGCAAGCAAGTAGTGAACCTGGAATTTGAACCTAGATCTGTCTGATTCTAGACTTTGATATGCTATAGAAGGGCAGTTTTCAAAGTGTCAGCTGCAGATTCCTGAGGGACACTGAGACACTTTCAGGGAGTCCATGAGGTCAAAACTATTTTCATAACAATAATAAAACATTATTTCCATTCTCATCCTGTCATGAACATATAGTAGAGTTTTCTAGAAGATAAATGACTTATAATATTGCAACATATTGAATGCAAAAGCAGATATGAAAATCCAGCCATCTTCTAGTAAGCCTGGAATTAAAGAGATTTACAAAAATGTAAATCAATACCATACTTCTCACATGTTTTTTTATTTGAGAAATTTAGGTTTTTTTACACAAATTTATGTTAATTATGTTAATAGAGAAAATGTTTGAAATAATTTTTAATGAATAAAAAGGCAAATGTTGAAAATATTTCCTGGTTTAAATTTTCAGTACAGTAATTATCAATAAATGTAACCATATAAACAAAACTCTTCAGGGTCCTCAATAACTTTTAAGAGTGTAAGGAGTTCCTGAGGCCAAAAAGTTGAGAACCACTATTGTGGAATATACCATAGAATGCTACTTCTCAATATTCTATGGCTATGTGGACTTTATTTAAAATTATTTTTTTATTTGGTGGTGGTGGGGATTCTTTTCCCTCTTATCTCTCCAAATCCCAAGTGATTTGGGGGGGAAAATATGGAACAAACATTATTCAGGCAATGGCATGACTTCAAATCAAAGCTTAACTTTTAAAAGAAGCAGTTCTCCCTAAGGCTGCTTCTCATCCATTTGCTGCCCCACCATGTTATCTTGGTCCTAGGACAATGGGTGGAATGCTGAAGAATACAGAGCAATTCTGTAGCTCTCTTCTTCCCGTTTAGTACTTTGAAGACAGGGTTGAACCAAAGCAAAGCCGGGGTCAAGACGCAGGATTCTAGGAAAGGGACCCCCTCAATACATGAAAGCATATGGACCATGTGTGCTTAGCCATAGAACATACAGCTTTGAGGAGGTGGTATCCTGAGGGTGAAAGAATCTCTTCACAGATTGTTTTACACTAAATCCTACTGGTGTTTTAAGACCTACAAAGTTTTTCTGTCTTAGAAAAAATATTGACCCCTTCTTTTGGACATCACTCATAATGTTTGAATTCTTAGTTTTCTTCAATTTAGCCCTTAATATATTGTCTTACAATTTTTCCCAAATAATAATGCTCAATATATTTAGAACATAAGCCCATCTTTCCCCTAAAACCTGCTCCTCCTGCATTTGCTATAGCAGAACACCCATCCAACAAAATGCACCACCAAATGCAAAAATCTGGGCATCATCAATTATCTCCCAAAACTCACTACTTTAATCTATTCAGCAACTTCACCATTAATAACTCTATTTTACAAATGAGATGAGAGAAACTTTGAATAAATAACAAAGCTCGTGCCAGTCAACTAGTACATAATGGAGGAGGAATTCAAATTCATGCTGTATGGATTCCGAGACCAAGACCTTAACTAGATACTCATAAGATACTGACTGTTTATTTTATATGCCTAGTAACTGTTCTCCCAACAGCAGCCACAGCGGCACATACACGTCATCAGCAACAATAAAAATACAGCTGTCATTTATTGAGTCCTTACTGTGTTTCAGTCAGTGTAATACGTACTTGCCTCATTTAATGAATTTCCTTATTTAGTTCACACCATATTCACAGGAGATAAGGACTATTTATCCTGATTTTATAGGGGAAGACATTAAGATTCAGTAAACTTAATGTGCTTGAGGTCACACAGGTGGTAAATGGTGGGGAGAGATTGTACGGTGGCAATACAATACATTCTTTGGAATCAAACAGATTTGAGTTTGAATCTTATGTCAAATATACAACCCATGTGACCTCAGCAAAGTTATTAAATCTCCACTGTGAAACAATGTTACTAACACCAACTTTTCAGAGTTGAGGTGATTGAAGAGATTATGTATGCAGAATATCTGGAACTTACCTAGGACTCGACAGGTACTCAAAAAACAAGAAAAGTGAGGCTTGGGGAAACTAAGGGACAAAACTCATGCACAGTCACAGAAAGAGAAAACTCTGGGGCAGGGACTCCAATCCAGGTCATCAAACTTTAAATCCAATATTCTTTCCACTATATAACACTGATTGGTAAATAAGGGGTCATTTGATTAAATGACCTCCTAGTTCCATTACTGCTCTAGGTAAGATATGCATCCATTTACATTTGAATCTAGTCTCAGACAGGATTAGAGAAATGTTGTGTACTGCACAGAAGAAAATTAGTGTACATATCTGAATAGTTGCTATTATTACCAAATTATTTTACCAAATTATTTTAAATAAAGAATATTAAGACATACCATTCTTAAAACCATAATAACCATCAAGATGCATTAAATTTCCATTGACACAGTACTTTTACTTCTGGCAATCTAGTCTCAGGGAATGGAGAAAAGCTATATACATGAAAAGGTTAATTGTAGTATTTTTAAAATAGCCATGAAAAATTAATAACAAATGAAATGTCTACAATAGGGAATTGTTAGGTAAGTCTGTGGGATATCTACTACAAGGAATATTATATATAAAGTCATATGATGACTGTAAAGATTATGCAGCTATGGGAAAGTCACCTGTGGACTAATGTGAAGTGAAACCAGAAAGATACAAAATTGCTTCTATGTCATACTTAACCATAATCATGTTCTGAAAACAAGAACTAAAAAGCATATAAGAAGACTGGGAGCAACTGGGTGGCTGGAAATAACCAGGGATGATTTTTTTCCTCTTTATTTTGCACATTTTATGTAATGTGATAAAATTTATTTTTATAATTAAATGATGCAATAACAGATTGCAACAATGAATTGGAGTGCAAATGTATTATACTATGCCTGATAACCCCAGCCATGAGAGATGTAAAAAGCAAACAGATGAAAGGCACAGAGAAAGATTCAGTGTCTTATGAATTTTACTCCCTTCATTCATCTACTTGACTAGTACTCTTGTGAATTCTCACTTCTAGACACAATCTTGCCTCTGAGCAGCTGTGGAAAGAAAAATGATGCTTCCCTCAAACTGAGTAATCAATCCAGTTTTATCTAGGGCATTTCACTACCTTGAACACCTGATTTTCCCTGGGTCGGGGCCATTCCTAGAGCAGGGTGGATTGTGAATAAGCACACAGCAGTAGAGTTAAAATCCTTATCTCTGAGAATCTACTGCCTTGAAATAGAAAGGGGTTGTGAGCCAAGCCATTAGAGAGGGTCAGGTGATAGGGCTAAGAATGCAAGGTCTTTGCTTAGCCACCCTTTGATGCCAGAAGTGGTAACAGGAAAGGGGAGGGTTCTGTTCCCAAGTTCTTACCAGCTTCATGCAGACGCTTTCTCACTATATCCAATCCCTTATTCACCACTGCTTCCAGGTCTTCCAGGGACTCTGGGAAGGCTGAGTTGCTCATATTCAGGACGGTGATCTCATAGATGCCATCCTGGCAGTTCTGCTTCACTTGGGAGAGCCCGAACATCAACACAGGCTGGGGGAACAGTGACCACCAGAAAGCCAAGTTCAGCAGCAGCGTCTTCATGACCTTGCACACCTCAGAAGCATCCTCTTTGCACTCACTGGCTGTGCTCTGGGCTTCCAGGGAGGCAGAAACTCCAGCTGCGCAGCAGAATCCTGGATTCGTTGGTCCGCTTGTCCCCACACTCCTTTCTGGTCATGCCCCACAGCTCACGTGGTTCATGGAACACAGCCTGCCTGACAGTAATTAGCAGTTACATTATGGTAGGAGATAAACCAAAGTTCACTTTGTGTGTTTGCCTGCATTAAGGTCAGAGCTATAAAACAGGGGGTTACCTGGGCCTTACCCAATAAAGATATATCAATTTGTGTCATATCACTGGGAAGAAGGAAAAGAGGAAGAAGCAGTGTATTATATACAGCTTTGTAAAATGGAAAATAAAGGTTGAAGAGCTAAGAAAAGTACAAATAGATGGCCTTTTAGTGCTTAGATTTTAGCTGAATATCCTGGACTGAATGAACTGAGTCCTTATCTAGGAAGAAGCCATGTTTCAGTCACCCAATCAACAAATTGTTATTAAGATTTGACTATGTGTTGGGCATTGTCAAGGCACTGCTGATATAGCCATGAATGGTTCAGATATAATTCTTTCATCATAAGACAAACATTAAATAAGCAATTATGAATAACCAAGTAACTTGACAATGAAAACAAAGTGCTGAGTGCTAAGGAAGCACATGACAGATTAGCATAACCTTTTCTGAAAAATCAGGTAAACTTCCCTGAGAAAAGTATCCTTCAAGCTGAGCCCTAAAGGATGAACAGGAGTTAGGTGGATAGTGTTTCAGTTTACTAAAGGTGCCAGAATGCAATATACCAGAGATAGACTGGCTTTTACAAAGGGGATTTATTAAGTTAGAAATTTGCAGTTCTAAGGTCATGACAATGTCTGATTTAAAGTATCAACAGGATGACACCTGGACTCTGAGGAAAGGCTGGTGAATGTGGAACACCTTTGTCAGCTGGGAAGGCATGTGGCTGGCATCACTAGTCCTTACTCCCAAATCATTGCTTTCAGCTTCTGATTCCAGTGGCTTTCTCTCTGTGTCCTAGGGGTTTTCTCTTAGTGTCTCCAGGAGCTTTGTCTCTTTAGGCATCTGTGGGTCCTCTACTAGCTTGTTGGTCCTCTCTTAGCTTTCAACTCTTAGCTTATCATTTCCTAGGGCATTTTTGTCTCCAAGTATCTGACTTTTGTCCAAAATGTCTCTCTTTAAAAGAACTCCATAAGTGGATTAAGACCCATCTTGAATGGATGGGGTCACATCTCCATGGAAACAACTTAATCAAAAGGTCCCACCCAACACTAAGTCTGCCCCCACAAGAATGGATTAGAAGAACATGGCTTTTCTGGGGTACATAACAGGTTCAAACTAGCACAGACAGAAAGAGGGATGGCATGCCAAGTAGAGTGGACAACTTGTACAAAGGCCCAAATGAGAAGGAGCCTGGCATGCTTGATGAACCAAGAAAGCACGATTGGAGTGGACAGAGCTAGGAGCTGAGTGGCATGAAAGGAGTCAGAGGAGTAATCTGGGCAGGCTATGGAGTTGTTTGGAAGCCATCAAGGATTTGAGACTTTATCCTCAGAATCAAGAAAGAGACATAATCAGAAGACTTTGTAAAGACCACTCAGGCTGCCACGAAGGAATGTTCTAAGAAGCAGGACTGGGTGCAAAGAGAGAGAGTTAGGAGATATTTCTGTGGTCCAAATGAGACTTAAGGAGACCCAGACTAAGGCAGTGGAGTAGGGATGGAATCTAGTAGGGAAAATGAATGAGACTTGATATTTGATTGTATTTAGGTGTTAGGGAGAGGGAAGAGTCAAAGGTGACTTCTGATGTGCTCAGCCAGGTAGATTGTCTAGAATTCTAGAAGAGGAGCTGGTTTGGGGAAGAAGATTATAAATTCTGTTTTGGACATGTTGATTTTAAAGGATCTGCACAGGTGTGAGCCAGCCCCCATGGAGTTTTGGGTTATTACGGATTTAAATTGGGACTGGGAAATAGAATCAGAGGGTAGACAGTACTTTTCAGGATTTGGGCTGTGAAGATATGGTGTGTTTGATGAAATAATGTTATTTGTTTGCCACAAGGATTTGATTACCACTGCTGCACACATTACGGTGAAAAATAAAAGTGTTAACTAGCATGGTAATTCTTCCCTAGAAGTACCTTGTTTAGACTTTAAGACCAAAAAAAAAAAAAAAAAAGTGAATTGCTGATAAGTCAACCAATCAAAATGGAGGCAATCCCTCTGAAAATTATCCCATAAAATCTGGACGGCAGCCACTCTTCTGGTCTCCTGAATGGCCCCATAAAAGACTTTCTATGTCTCAGTAGATGACACCTCTGCATTGGGAGTTGAACCTCTCATTGTAGGGCCTACAAGAAGGGACTTCCTTAGGACTCAGCTTAGATGAGACCCTGTGGGTGATTATGGTAATTTGGCCTCCAGATCACCTGGGAAGAGATTGCTTGGTATAACATCCTAGTTTCCTTTGGTTTAACCCAGCTGGTTCTACTGTTTATCCTGGTAAAAGAAGAAATGCTTTAGGGGCCATTCAATAACCTAAAACATCAATACGATGGGATTAGTAAAGTTGAACAGTAGAGTACTTGTGATTTTCAGTATTTCATAGTAGACCAGAACCTGAATAGGCTTCAAAATATCAGATGATTAGGGGTGTGGTAAGAAAGCTGATTCAGAGCTCCAACCGGGAGACTCATACTCAAAGAAAAGTCCTTGCCCTGTCATCAACAGGCGGGAGAATAAATTAACATGTATGTGTTTTGAGATAAAAGTAAATGTAGAGTTTTTCATGTCTCCTATTTTAATTAGCTATTTTTTCCTGTTGAAATGCTGATCCTATTCACATAGCATAACCTAATGCAGATAGATTCAGGTAACTAAAAGGCTCTGTGGTTTTGCTGAGCACTCAAATGGGTTTGGATATACAAACACTCTGAGTTAAACATAGAGAAATATAAATTGCTTTATAGAATAAAATGAGGAAATTGGGAAGTTTCTAGGAAATTTGGGGTTGGGGGTGGCGAGTTGGGTGGGCATTGAAGAGAATAGATGAGAACAGAAAGAAAGAGAGAAAACCATGACATGGCAAGGGGTAGGAATCTATATAGGAAGAATGGCTGGTGGAAAAATTACAGTGGGAAAGTGGCTGAAGACTTAAAAGAACAAGGTGGTCTAAAATAATATGAGATTGCTTGTATTTTACTTGAGGTAAGATACCTCACTGCCTTTATACAACAGATATTTAGCTATAAATATTCCAATATTTATTCTTAGCATTGGAGTTGTAGTACAAATGAACAAATTTCTGCCTTTGTGAAAATTCTGTTTACGTGGGCATTTAAAATGGATAAACTCTTCCAAAATTTTCAGGCAAGTCTGTGCCACACACATCTTGCCAAATTTGTGGGGATTGTGGAAAAGTGCTTGGATATGGATCTTAGTGGGATAAGAACAGGGAAGAGGATGCTCACATAATTCACAGAAGTAGGGGTTTGAAGTCAGAGCTGACATGGTAAGCCAAGAACCTCAGGGATTTGATGAAATACTGGGGTGGGTTTTGGAGGTTGAAAGTAATTTTTTGTAGATCACAAGATAGTATGATCCAGCTGACCCTGAATCACTATTGTAGACTAGTCAAATGTAATTTAATTCTAGTACCAGTGCCTCTGATGCTTTGCACTGATAGGTTTGTTTCTTTTCCTCATTGTCCCTATTTCGTGGATTCTCCCCCTGTCCCCTTCCAAGGTAAACTCTTTCAAATAATTAAGCAATTTCTTTCTCTCTTCCTTCCTGAGACCATTTTGTACAGTATTCCTATGTGCTCAAGAAAGGCCCAAGGAGATCACCATCACACTTGTCAGGGGTTACTGAAAAAATCTGTTACATTTCTTGGTGACTCTTGGATTAGCTCTTCTGTCCAGCTGGCTGTGTTCTATATTCTACAGGAAGTGTATGCTGGAGACAGTGGTAATGTTTCTCTGCTGGAATAAAGCTCTCTGTTCTCTGGAAATAACTTTGTTCTTCCCTCTAACACAGCAGAAGGAACTGGCACATCCCGCTCCCTAAGCTGTCAAAGCGTGCTCAGTTGGACTCATATTTCATCTCTGAGAAGGGAACTCTGGGCTTTCCTATAGAGAACCCAGACATTACTCTTGTTTTTGTTCCCTGGGTGGCTAAAGGATTACTTCCTCATAGATATGACAGCTTGGGAAAGAAGATAGGAAGATAGTGGTTAGTTCCCTGAAGTATAAACTCTTCAAGGGCAGAGTAGTGGATTGTTTAGTTATTGATGCAACCTTAATAGGTGGTTGGAAAGGCAGGGAGAGCATTTAAAGAACAGAATTGTATTTCTTGAGATATGGAGGAGCCTCCTTTGAGCTCCAGGAGATAATTTGATGTTGTTAAAACAAAACAAACAAACAAAAAACTTCACACACTACCTAGAGCTGCATTTGAATCTTGTTTTAGCTGCTTGCTAGGCTTAAGAGCTTGGGCAGATACCTAAATTTGCAGGCTCTCAATTTTCTTATCTCTGAAATGAGCTGAATGCTTATTCTAGCCAATTTCCAGCTTGAGCCTAAACTGTGATCCCTATTGGAGTATGGACATGTGTGGGCATGCCAGGTAATTGATGACATTTGCCAAAAATATATCCATTTATCAGGGGGTGAAGAGCCACTTTGGTGGTAATTCATTTCCAGGGAAACAGTCAACAATTGAACTGTAGAGCTTAATTCCACATTACTCAAATCCATCTCCTGTCTAGCCCATGGATACATGTCTTAGTTCAAGGGAGAAAAAGACCAGTAACAAAAAAAAATGAAAGAGCTAAATCAGAAAGCACTTAGTAGCATATCAGGTCATAGATATAAGTGCTTAGGAGCTCAGCTAACAGGCTCCATCACATAAGGGGGAAAGTTTTTGCTACCCTGTTGGTCAAACATCGGCAACCTGTTTTGGCATTTTGAAGTTCCCACGTTGTTAGAAAAAATGCAAAATATTTCTTTAAAAAGACTCTAGTAAGTTAATCAAGACTCACCTTGAGTGGATGAGTCACATCTCCATCTAATCAAAAGTTCACATCCACCATTGGGCATGTCACATCTCTGTGGAGAGAACCTAATCAAACGTTTCTGCCTTATAGAATTGAATTAGTATTTTCCATGTTCCATCTTTTGGCAATAGAACAATACCACTGTGTTAGTTTGCAAGCTGCCAGAATGCAATATACCAGAACTGGACTGGCTTTTAAAAAAGGAAATTTAATAAGTTACAAGTTTACAGTACTAAGCTTACAAAGTTTTCCAAACTAAGGCACCAGGTAAGATACCTTAGTTCATGGAAGGCCGATGGGTCAGGAACACCTCTGTTAGTTGGGTAGTCATGCCGCTGGCATTGGCTGGTCCTTGCTCCTGGGCTCTGTTGCTTTCAGCCTCTGGTTTCTCCAGGTTCTGGCTTGTTTAACATCTCATGGCGATGTCTTCTGGGCTCCAAGCATCTCCATATCTGTGTCTCTGTTCATGTGTTGGCATCTGTGTCAGCTCTGCTCTGAAGTTTCTGTCGGCTTTGTTGTTTCTGTCATTTCTGACTCTCTCCAAAATGTTTCCTCTCTTAAAGGATTCCAATAAATTGATCAAAACCCACTGGAATGGGTGGAGTCCATCTCCACTTAATCAGAGGTCACACCCACAATTGGGGGTGTCACATCTCTGTGGAGATGATCTAATCAAAAGTTTCCAACCTACAGTATTGAATCATGATTAAAAGAAAGGGCTGCTCCCACAAATTGGATGAGGATTAAAACATGGCTTTTCTGGGGTACATAATACTTTCAAACTAGCACAGCCGCTATGAACGGTTGTGTGCAAACATCTGTTTGAGCCCCTACTTTCAAATTCTTTGGAGTATGTATACCTAGTAGCAGGATTGCTGGATCATACAGTAATTCTACATTAACTTTCTGAGGAACTGTCAAACTCTTTTCCACAGCAGCTGCACCATTTTACATTCCCACCAACAGTGAATAAGTGTTCCTATTTCTCCATATCCTCTCAAACAGTAGCAATTTTTCATTTTTTAAATAGTAGCCATTCTAGTGGTGTGAAATGTTATATCACTGGGGTTTTGATTTGCATTTCCTCAATGGCTAATGATGTTGAGCATCTTTCAATGTGCTTTTTGGCAGTTTGAATATCTAATGTGTATTTGCCCAATACCAAGTCCTGAAGGTGCTTCCCTATGTTTTCTCCTAGGAGTTTCATAGTCATGGTTCTTATATTTAGGTCCTTGATCTACCTGAGTTAATTTTTTGTTTATGTTGTGAGGCAGGGGTCATTTTTCATTCTTTTGCATGTAGACATCCAGTTTTCCCAGCATAATTTGTTGAAGAGCCTATTCTTTCCAATTAAGTGGATTTGGTACCCTTGTGAAAAATCAATTGGCCATCCAATTGATTTTAGATAAAGTCTAAAAACTTTACACCCAAGGTACAAGTAACAAAAGAAAAAAAGAGATAAATAGGAACTCCTCAAATTTAAACACTTTGGTGCATCAAAGGACTTTGTCACAAAAGTGAAAAGACAGCCTACTCAATGGGAGAAAATATTTAGAAACCACATATCTGATAAGTGTTTAATATCCAGAATATATGAGAATATATGAAGAAATCCTAATGTGCAAAAATAAAAAAACAAACAACCCAATTTAAAAATGAGCAAAAGACCTGAATAGACATTTCTATAAAGAGGATATGCAATGACTATAAGGCACATGAAAATATGCTCAACATCACTAGCTATTAGGGAAAATCAAATAAAAAATACAATTAGATATAATTTCACATTTACTAGAATGGCCACTATTTAAAAATCAGAAAACTTCCAGTGTTGGAGAGGATGTGGAGAAATAGAAACATTCATCCAATACTGGTAGGAATATAAAATAGTGCATTCGCTGTGGAACACAGGTTGGCAGTTCCTCAAGAAGCTAAGTATAGACATGGCATATGATCCAGAAATACTGCAATTAGTTATATACCTAAAAGAACTGAAATAGGGACTAGAATAGATATTTGCATACTGATGTTCATAGAAGCATTATTCACAATTGCCAAAAAATGGAAACCACCCAAGTGTCCATCAGCCAATAAGTGGATAAATAAATGTGGTATATACCTGCGATGGGATATTATTCAGCCATAAAAAGGGATGAAGTCCTGATGCATGAAACAGTATGGATAAACTTTGAGGACATTATGTTTATGAAATAAGCCAGACACAAAAGGGCAAATATTGTATGATCTCACTGCTATGAATTAATTATAATAAGCAAATTCATAAGGTTAGAATCTAGATTGTAGGTTACCAGGGGATAGAATGGGTTTAGAGAATGGGGAGTTGATGCTTAATTTACATAGAATTTCTGTTTAGGTTGATTGCAAAGGTTTGGAAATGGATGGTAGTGATGGCAGCACAAAATTGTGAGTGTAATTAACAGCACTGAATTATAAAGGTAAATGTGGTTAAAAGGGGGAAAACTGTAGGTCTTACATGTTGCTAGAATAAAATTTAAAAGATAAAAAATAGGATTCCATAACAGTCAACACTACTATAGACAATGGACTAGAGTATAAGAATGTTCTTTCATGAATTATAACAAATGTATGATACTAATACATAGAGTTAATAATAGGGTGGTGTGCTAGTTTGAAACAGTTATGTACCCCAGAAAATCCATGTCCTTTAATCCTGACTCAATATTGTTTAGGGCGGAAGCTTTGATTTGATTGTTTCCATGGAGCTTGAACCACTCACTCAATTGAGGGTGTGACTTTTTGATTAGATTACTTCCATGGAGATGTGGCGTGCCCATTTGAGGTGGGTCTTGATTAGTTTACTGGAGTCCTTTAAAGAGGGAGACATTTTGGAGGAATCTCAGAGCTACAGAGACACAGACATTTGGAAATGCTTGGAGCATGAACAGAGAAAGCAGACACCTATACACGGACATTTGGAGATGCAGAGCCCAGCAGATGTCACCATGTGCCTTCCTGTGAGATGCTAAGCAAGACAGCACTCAGAGTTGTGGCCTAGAGGAGCTACATGAAGGCCCACAGATACTTAGAGAGGAAACCACCAACATCAGAAGTGGGAAGCAACAGAACCAGGAACAAGGACTAGCAAGACACCAGTTACGCTTCCCAGATTGGCCTTTCTTGAGTTAAGTTATCTTTCTCTGGATGCATTAGTTTGGACATTTTTACGGTCTTACAACTGTAAACCTGTAACATAATAAATTCCCTTTTTGAAAGCCATTCCATTTCTGATACATTGCATTCCAGAAGCATATAACAAACTAATACAGGTGGAATATGGGGTAAAACACACCTAATGTAAACTATGGATGACTGTTAATAGTACTATTTTAATAATCTTTCATCAACTGTAACAAAGCTACTATGGTTAAAAATAATAGTACGATTATATTAAAAAAAAAAAGGGCTATCATCAATTGAAACAAATGTTCCATACCAATGCAATATGTTGTTGGTGGAGTGGTATGGGAATCTTGTGTTTTATGCATGATTGTTTTGTGTACTCACAACCTCTCTAATAAAAAAAAGTATTAATTGGTCTGTTTCTGAGCTCTCAATTCAATTCCATTGATCTATATGTATGTCCTTATGCCAGCACCATACTGTTTTGATTACTGTGACTTTGCAGTAAGTTTTCATATTGGGAAGTATGAGTCCTCTAACTTCATTCTTCTTCTTCAAGATGAGTTTAGCTATTCAGGGCTCTTTACCCTTTGTGCCAGTTTGAAGCTATTATGTACTCCAGAATAGCCATGTCCTTTAATCCTCATTCAATATTGCTGGGTGGAATATTTTTTATTGTTTCCATGGAGATGTGACCCACCCAATTGTGGGTGGTAATTTTGATTAGATGGTTTCCATGGAGATGTGTCTCCACCCATTCAATGTGGGGTTGCTTACTGGAGCCTTTTAAGAGAGAACCATTTTAGAGATGCATAAAGAAAACATCCCCAGGGGAGATGTTGAAGAAGCCTGGAGAGAAAGCTAGCAGATATCACCATGTACCTTTTCAGCTGAGAGAGAAACCCTGAACATCATCAGCCTTCTTAAGCTAAGTTATTTTTACCTGGATGCCTTAGTTTGGACATTTTTATAGCCTTGCCTTAATTTGGCCATTTTTATGGCCTTAGAACTATAAACTTGGAACTTAATAAATTCCCTTTTTAAAAAGCCATTCCATTTCTGGTATATTGCATCCCAGCAGCTTTTACAAACTGAAACATCCTTCCACATAAATTTGATGATTGGCTTTTCCATTTCTGCAAACATGAACTGAAAAATTCTCCTCTGTTAAACAAAACTTAAGCTAAAGGTCCAGATAAAGCTGAACAGAATGTCAAAGAATAGATAGATAACAAATTCATCCAGCAAGAAAACCCTAGATAAAAGAAGTGAAAGCAATCTCCAGAATAAACTAATTAAGGTAATTAAATGCCTAGACACCAGCAAAAAATAACAAATCACACTAGGAAAATTGAAGATATGGCCCAGTCAAAGGAAAAAACCAACAGTTAAAATGACATACATTCTGAAACAATTAATTCAGAATGTACAAACAGACATGGAAAACCTCATCAAAAGCCAAATCAATGAATTGAGGGAGGATATAAAGAAGGCAAGGAAAGAACAAAAAGAAGAAACTGAAAGTCTGAAAAAACAAATCACAGAACTTATGGGAATGAAAGACATAGAAGAAGAGATGAAAAAAACAATGGAAACCTACAATGGTAGTTTTCAAGAGACAGAGGTTAGGATTAGTGAACTGGAGGATGGAATATCTGAAATCTGACAAGAAACAGAAACTATAGGAAAAGTGCTGCATACCCCAAAGAGAATAGATCCAAATAGACATACTCCAAGACATTTAATAATCAGAATGTCAGAGGTCAAAGAGAAAGAGAGGATCTTGAAAGCAGCAAGAGAAAAGCAATCCATCACATACAAGGGAAGCCCAATAAGACTATGTGCAGATCTCTCAGCAGAAACCATGGAGGCGAGAAGACAG